>JAGXOD010000106.1:222500-277500 GCA_020368025.1 Brachyhypopomus occidentalis
ATCCTCTATAACCCCAGTACATCCTCTATATCCCTGGTACATCCTCTATAACCCCAGTACATCCTATATAACCCCAGTAGATCCTCTATAACCCCAGTACATCTGCTATAACCCCAGTACATCCTCTATAACCCCAGTACATCCTCTATAACCGCAGTACATCCTCTATAACCCCAGTACATGCTCTATATCCCCAGTACATATGCTATAACCCCAGTACATCCTCTATAACCCCAGTAGATCCTCTATAAGCCTAGTACATCCTCTATAACCCAAGTACATCTGCTATAAACCCAGTAGATCCTCTATAACCCCAGTACATCCTCTATAACCCCAGTACATCCTCTATAACCCTGGTAGATCCCCTGTAACCCCAGTACATCCTTTCATCCGTTCATCCAAGCCAGTGTCCTCAGCCTACGTGAACGTTCATGTTACGTCTGTGTCCATTTCTCTACTCAAGTGAGTTTTCTCTCCCTCTCCTTTTCTTTCTCTCCCACTTGGTCTCTCTCTTTGCCTCTTTCTCTCTTTTCTTTTTGTTTGTTTCTCTGCATCTCTCTCCCTCACGCTCTCCCTCTGTCCATCGCTCTTTCTGTTTGCCAAAAGATGTTTTTTCATTAGTCATGTCAGTGTTTAAGTGCTTAACCCAGCATTTCATATTCATTTTGTGTATGATCTGCTCAACTTTGTGTGTGTGTGTGTGTTGTTTTTGCATATTGCCTGGATCCTAATGTGTATAGTTTCAGCACTGACTTGCACACAGACTGCTGATGAATAATTGAGGCGGGGGTGGACTGTGCTCTGGACTGGGAGTGTGCTTGTTTAACTGAGCTTGTGCATACAAGCTGGCACTGTCCACCTATCTCCACCTATATCTCTACCTGCTCCACCTATATCTACAACTATTTCTCCACCTGCTCCACCTATATCTACAACTATTTCTCCACCTATATCTCTACCTGCTCCACCTATATCCACCTATATCTCTACCTATAGCTCTACCTGATCCACCTATATCTACACCTGCTCCACTTATATCCACCTGTATCTCTACCTATAGCTCTACCTGATCCACCTATATCTCCATCTATCTCCATCTGCTCCACCTATGTCTCCACCTATATCTCCACCTTTGACCTCGGGACTTCCAGCCCTTATCCATCACAAATGTTTCCATCTACTATGCCAGCCACTCGTTTATGGCGTCCCATGTCTTGCAGCCTGCTGTTCTGCACTGTCTCGGGGCGTCTGCACAGCCTCCGTCAGGAATCCTCTCTGGTGTGTAGATCCCAACCTCTAGTGATCTGGTGTTCAGAGCTTCCTCCAGTGCTGCCGTGATTGGTTTCCACATTTAAAAAAACAGGAATGGAATCTGACCAATGAAATAACAGATTACTCTAAGGTAAATATTGAGGTTCTGCAGAGTAAATCTCGTCTCCGTTGATAACATCTCTTGGTGTTCTTCCACATCTTCTCCATTTTGTAGATGTTCTCACATACACAGAGTGCTTGTAGCAGGAGGAACTAAAACTCTGCTGAGGTACATCTAAAATTGTGTGTGTGTATGTTTTTGAAAATGAATATATTTACAGGATACCACCTTTACCAAATTATATTTGTCTTAGAAACAAATTTAAGTACAGTCCATTAGATTAAAATACCTTTATTACTATTAAAACCATACAGCCTTCACACGCCAACGTTCACACAACAGCATACAACCTTCACACGCCAACGTTCACACAACAGCATTCACACGTCAGTATTCACAAGTCAACGTTCACACATCTACCTGTGTCCCACAGGTTCGCCCTTTGTGCTTCTTTCTCTCCCTCTCCCTCTCTCTCTGTCCCCCTCTATCTCTCTCCCTTTCTCTCTCCCTCTCTCTCAGTTCAAATTACAGCTGTATCATTGGCATGACTGTGGCATGACTAAATTTATATTAGACCTAAAGCATGTAATACCACATTTCACACTAAGTGGGATATTAAAGATACAAATTATATGTCTATATTTGTAGATATAATAGCCTGTGGGAATTCATACTTCATTACTACTCTACTGCTATACTCTAGCAGATATCTTTAGTATCAATATCACACTATAGTACAGATATACTCTAACACCCTCTACTATAGTTACTATCAATGCAACACTGTTTCAACAGGCTGGGTATAGTTAGTATCACTACCACACTGTTGTACAGTTATACTCTAGCAGACTGTAGTATGGTTAGTATCAATACCACACTGTTGTACAGTTATATTCTAGCAGACTGTAGTATGGTTAGTATCAATACCACACTGTTGTACAGTTATACTCTAGCAGACTGTAGTATGGTTAGTATCAATACCACACTGTAGTACAGTTATATTCTAGCAGACTGTAGTATGGTTAGTATCAATACCACACTGTAGTACAGTTATATTCTAGCAGACTGTAGTATGGTTAGTATCAATACCACACTGTAGTACAGTTATATTCTAGCAGACTGTAGTATGGTTAGTATCAATACCACACTGTAGTACAGTTATATTCTAGCAGACTGTAGTATGGTTAGTATCAATACCACACTGTAGTACAGTTATACTCTAGCAGACTGTAGTATGGTTAGTATCAATACCACACTGTAGTACAGTTCAATTCAATTCAATTCAATTTTATTTATATAGCGCTTTTTACAACACATGTTGTCACAAAGCAGCTTTACAAATTGCGTGGGTCCAGATCCCTAATGAGCAAGCCAAAGGCGACAGTGGCAAGGAAAAACTCCCTAAGATGGCAGGAATTTAGGAAGAAACCTTGGGAGGACCAAGACTCAAAAGTCCGCTAGCAATGTCCACATTCACAGTTCATGTATAGTCCAGATATAATCATGTAGTTATGATTCTACTTCCAGGCCGAGTAGTCACAGTCCCTTCAGAGTAGATGAGCCTCAGGTGGGGGTTGGCATCAGCGCATCCTCTTGCGATAATGGCACATCCAACCACGGCATCGGCACATCCACTGGCAAGCCAGACCATCTCCTAGATGCTTGTATGGGGTGGGTAACGGGAGAGGCTCGTCTTTCCTTGTCCCGGTATTTCTCGGGCAGCCATTGGGAAGAAGAGGGGCAATTAGTTCTATATGGAATATGTTAGACAAAGTAAATGTAAACATTTCTGGAGTGTGGCAGCGACTCCGGCAATTAAATTATTACAGCCTAGCTAAAGGGCAGAACCAGAAGGTAACACAGACTTGGGAGCATCCTGAGACACTGGCATCCATCCACTACACCGTCGACAAACTTGAGTGACCACGTGCAGTGATAGGATGACAGCACCAGCGCCCCAGTTTGCCATAAAAACCCTTTGCCCATGAACCCCTGGATCTGTTACCTTATCTAAAGGGGCACATTAATTACCAAATGCTAGATCAAACAAGTAAGTTTTCAACCTAGACTTAAAGATTGAGACTGCCAGAGTCCCGGACACATTCTGGAAGACTATTCCATAGTTGGGGGGCCTTATAAGAAAAGGCTCTTCCCCCTGCTGTTACTTTATTAATTGATGGAACTAATAAGAGGCCAGCACCTTGGGATCGTAGTGGTCGCGGGGTTCATAATAAGAGATAAGCTCTTGGAGGTAGTCAGGAGCAAGTCCATGCAGTGCTTTATAAGTCAATAGAATAATTTTAAAATCAATACGGAATTTTACTGGGAGCCAGTGCAGGGCCGATAAGACTGGGCTGATATGTTCAAATTTCCTAGTTCTAGTTAGAACTCTGGCTGCGGCATTTTGAACTACTTGAAGTTTATTTATATTCCTATTTGAGCATCCTGACAGTAACGAGTTACAATAATCTAATCTGGAGCTAACAAAGGCGTGTACTAGTTTTTCTGCATCATGCTGGAATAATGCATTTCTTAACTTGGCAATGTTACGGAGATGTAGAAAAGCTATCCTGGTAGTATTATCTATGTATTTATCAAATGATAGGTCAGAGTCGAATAAGACGCCGAGATTTTTGGCTACCGAGCCAGGAGTAATGGGGTAATCTGCAAGATTTAACATTAGATCTGGTATTTTCTGTCTTGTGGCCTTTGGGCCCAGAAGGAGAACCTCCGTTTTGTCACCATTAAGGTGGAGGAAGTTTAGCGACATCCAACATTTAATATCACTTACGCAGGCCTCGATTTTTCCTAATCTGGATTTGTCATCAGGTTTGGCTGATATATAAAGTTGGGTGTCATCTGCATAGCAGTGAAAGTTGACACCATGTTTATTTATAACTATTCCTAATGGTAACATATATAATGTAAATAATAGTGGTCCTAGGATGGAGCCTTGCGGGACTCCATATTTCACTTCTGAGTGTTTGGAGGGAATATTATCGAGCTCTACAAACTGATAGCGATTGGTTAAGTAAGAATTAAACCATGACAGGGCTGTACCCAAGATTCCAACCCAGTTTTCTAACCTTTCTAGCAGGATCTTGTGATCTATTGTGTCGAAGGCTGCACTAAGATCGAGAAGCACTAATAGAGATACATAACCTTGATCAGAGGCAAGAAGGAGATCATTTGTTACTTTAACTAGTGCTGTTTCAGTGCTGTGGTGGGGCCTAAATCCAGATTGGAATTTTTCAAATATGTGGTTCCTGTGCAGATATAAGCATAACTGTTTGGCCACAGCTTTTCTATGATCTTGGATATAAATGATAGGTTCGAGATGGGTCTGTAGCTAGATAGTACATTAGGATCAAGATTTGGTTTCTTGATCAGGGGTTTAATGACTGCTAGTTTACAGGATCTGGGCATGTGACCCATTGTGATGGATGAGTTAACTATATTTAAAAGAGGTTCGATTACAACTGGTAAAACCTCTTTGAGTAATTTAGAGGGAATCGAGTCTAATGTGCAAGTAGTAGAATTTAACGATGAAATTATTTTCTCCAATTCTAGTTGTGGGAGTGGATGAAAAGCTTCAAGCTTTTCTTATAATGCTAGATTTTGTTCAATATCAGCCAATCCAGATGACAAACCAGATGAATTACCTATAAAATGATTTATATTTAGTCTAATATTCTCTATTTTATTATCAAAGAAATCCATAAATACATTACTAGTTAGGTTCCTGGAATCTGATGTTCAGCGCTGGTTTGATGTTTTGTAAGTTTAGAAATAGTACTGAAAAGAAATCTAGGATTATTTTTATTTTTTTCGATCAGTGAGGCTAGGTATGTTGACCGTGCTTTTAGTAAGTGCCCCTTTGTATTCAATAAGGCTATCCTTCCAGGCACAGTGGAATACTTCCAGCTTAGTAGAGCGCCAGTTCCGCTCTAATTTACGTGCTATTTGTTTTAAATTACGAGTTTGGTCGGTGTACCAGGGGCGAGCTTTTTAAGTCTGACCTTTTATGTTTGAATGGAGCTACTATATCTAGAGCTGATCTACAAGTATTCTCTAAGCAGTCGGTTAAACTGTCTAACTCCTCTGGATCTGTTGGCGAGTAGGCTAAAGTCGTTAAATCTGGGAGGGTTTCAGTAAACTGTGTGGCGGTTGACGAATTTATCGGCGTTTTAAACAATTCGAGGAGACTGGCGGGTATTTAGGTTAAGATGTAGCTCGAATGAGATTAGATAGTGATCGGAGATTGCTGTGGTTTGCGGAAATGTATTTATATTAGCTACGTCGGTACCCAGCGTCAGAATCAAATCTAAAGTATGATTGTGATAATGAGTAGGTCCCGTGACATTTTGAATAATACCGACAGAGTTCAATATCGAACTAAATGCCCTTTTCAGCGGATCCTCTGCCTTCTCAAAGTGTATGTTAAAGTCTCCTACCATTATTATTTTGTCACTACATACTGCTAAATTTGCTGCAAAATTACTGAAATCGTTTATAAAGTCTGAGTAGGGCCCTGGTGGTCTGTATACATTAGTGAGTGAGAGTTATATTCTAGCAGACTGTAGTATGGTTAGTATCAATACCACACTGTAGTACAGTTATATTCTAGCAGACTGTAGTATGGTTAGTATCAATACCACACTGTAGTTCAGTTATACTCTAGCAGTGTGTGTGTGTGTGTGTGTGTGTATGTGTGTGTGTGTATGTGTGTGTGCGTGTATGTGTGTGTGTGTGATGTTCTCCACTTGTCTGTGGACCGAGCTGAACCAAGCTGAACCAAGCAGTCTCCCAGTGGTCTGATTTCTCTCAGAGAGGAAAATGAAACTGAGGATGGTGAGATGGGGATAGTGAGGATGAAGGCTCCTATATTAAAACATTCACATATCCCAGGCCTGTGAATACAGTATTTGACTAGATTTTTCTTCATATGAGCACATATTTTATATATGCATGTTCTGGGGTATAGTATACATTTATTTGCTCTCTTTCTCTCTCTCTCCCTTTCTCCCTCTCTCCCCCTCTCCCCGTCCCTCTCTCTCTATCCTTCCTTCTCTCTCTCTCTCTCTCTCTCCCCTCTCCCTCTCTCTCTACCCCCCTCTCCATCTCTCTCTACCCCTCTCTCCGTGGGTGTATCTGACCCAGTACTAATTCTACATGTATTCAGGGGATATTGTGTTGTGTAATGTTTATTTCTAGCAGGAAAGATTTATTTGCACTGAAGGCTTTGATGTGGACTCCAGACACTCACTGTCAGATACATTCACCACTGTAGCACTCAAATTGTGTGTGTGTGTGTGTGTGTATGTGTGAAACACTAGTAAACAGAATCTACTATGAGAATCTATGTCCTGGGGCAGATTTGTTATTACAGGGGTGGCTATGCCATAAAGGGTGTAGATGTGTCATACATGGTTGGATATGTAGTGTTAGTGTTAGTCTTAGGGTTAGGGTTAAATTAGGGTTAGGGTTAGGGTTAGGCTTAGATGTAGAGTTAGGGTTAGGGGTTAGGGCTAGGGTTAGGACTTCCTTCTGCAGTAATGGTGTCATGGCTACAGCTGTAATGGCATATCTACTATGGTAACAGTGTCATGGCTACTGTTGCTATGGTGTCATGACTACTGTGGTCATGGCTATTGCGGTAACAGAATCAGGGAAGTAGCATCTTCGTGTGTGTGTGTGAGAGAGAGTGAGAGAGAGAGCTTGTTCAGATAAAAAGGATTGTTCCAGTTGAGCAGATACCCAAACAAACAATTCAGTGACATATGTAGACTGAAACCTCTGAATATGAACAGGCCAAGATTCTGTCCTGAATAAACTTTGAAGTTAGCAATCAGCTCAGCGTTCAGTGTACGACCAGGAAGTTCAGCAGAGAGCAGACCAGTGTGCTCTGTTCCACTGTAACAATATCCCATTGTACCACAGTTTCAGAAGAGCTCCCTCTCTCTCTCTCTCTCTCTCTCCCTCCCTCTCTCTCTCCCTCTCTCTCTCTCTCCCTCTCTCTCTCTCTCTCTCTCTCTCTCTCCCCTCTCTCTCCCTCTCTCTTTCTCTCCCCTCTCTCCCTCTCTTTCTTTCTCTCTCTCTCTCTCTCTCTCTCTCTCTCCCCTCTCTCTCTCTCTCCCTCTCTCTTTCTCTCCCCTCTCTCTACCTCTCTCTCTCTCCCTCTCTCTCCCCCCCCCCTCTCTCTCTCTCTCTCTCTGTCCTCCCTCTCTCTCCCTCTGTGAACGATAGTGTAGATTAGCACTGAGTCTGTCGGGACAGTAATTCCACATGTGCCACTGGTAATTGCATTTCAAAGTGCAGGATTAAGGTGGTTTTCCTCAGGGGAAGAAAGAAAACAGCGTGAAACAGAACAGAATGCTCTCCTGTGGCTCTCTCTCTCTCCTGTCCTTCTCTCTGTCTTTCATTCTTTCTCTCTTTTCATTCTCTCTCTCTCATTCTGTGTGTGTGCATGTGTGCGCGTGCATGTGTGAGCCTTTATTAGTGAGAAAGTTATTTTTTGCATGAAGGCAGGTTTATTCTGCTAGCCCCGAGCGTCCTGTGGACGTGATAGCTACACTCACCCCTCCCAACTGGAAGGGGGAGCGTCCTATAGCTCAGCTGGGTTGGAGGAGACCCTGGCTGATCTTGGGCAGGAGCCCATCTGTGCTGGAGACTGCCAGCCTGCGGTTCAGAGACACATCCCCCTGTTTCCTGTGCACCTTTTAGATTTTGTAATGTGTTATTTGTTGATTTATTTTTTCAGCTAAAATCACTCATGCTTCAGAGCTTGCAGCCTATCCAAGGGGGAGAGGGTTCTGCATCACTACAACAATAGTGAAGAAACAATGACGAGAGAGAGACTGTAACACGGAGGGACTGTTACACAGAGAGACTGTAACACAGGGACTGTAACACGGAGGGACTGCAACACAGAGACACAGTAACATGGAGGGACTGTAACATGGAAGGACTGTAACAGAGAGACTGTAACACAGAGACACAGTAACACAGAGAGACTGTAACACAGAGAGACTGTAACACGGAGGGACTGTAACATGGAGGGACTGTAACACAGAGGGACTATAACACAGAGACTGTAACACAGAGAGACTGTAACATAGAGAGAATGTAACATGGAGGGACTGTAACACAGATATCACAGAGACGTAACAAGAATAAGACACCGCAAAATGACACAGATGAAAGTATGCAGGTTTGCTAAGTGAATTGAACAGCACACCAAGATTTCAGACCGTCGGGTTGTACAGCAGCTTCAATACCGAGGATGGAATTGAATGTCAGAGACTTCGTTTTAGCCATATTTAAGAAACTTTGAATTCTTCTGGTTCTTTAGCTCAGCAACAAAATGGTGTCACATCAGTGATGGACCTGGTGGTAACACAAACCTGAGTCCATACCGCTTGACCAAGAGGATGCATATATATTAGTAAAAGGACAGGACCAAGGGCACACATCGCCTGAGTGGCAATTGACGATTCATATTTGTTGATAGTAATAGTTCATAGTTGATAGTCTTTGTCAGTCATTCATGATTTAAGCCACTGGGGGGGGCACCACCTGCTATTCCAACTGAGGAAAGTCAAGACAACTGGACGTGTGTAACGCCGGGAGCAGCGGAGAATAAGTAGGCGGACACAAATGCTGAGGAGAGCGAGATTTATAAAAGGGCAATCCAAATTCGGGGTCGTATAAACAGGCACGGGTCAAATCATCGAGGGAGTCCGACATTGAAACATAACCTACAGGAAGAGACATGTTTAACAACGACAACCAGCAGGAACAGAACTACAGACTAGAACACGAACAAACACGGGGCTGAGAATACACAGTACAAAACGGAGACCAGATAACGATTCAAAATAACCGGCGACATACCAGACAAAACACAGGGTTTAAATAGAACAGACCCTGTGACCCTGTGATTAGGATAACGAGGGGCGGGGATACAAAACACAAGGCGGGACTAAGAAGCACATGGCTAACAAAACAAACAGACACGAAATGACAGGGGGAGCAGGGCGGATCGTGACAACGTGATTATTGGCAGTATGACGGTGGCACTCGGGTTAAGAAGGAGGCAGTCTGCAGACTACAAATCCCTGGCTGTAAGGACTCGTCCAAATTGTTTTCTGTGAAAAAAGCCGAAAGTTGTGTAGCTTCTACCTTTCCTAGAACCTTTTGTACCTTTTTCTAGAACCTTTTCCAAAACAAAGGAATATTGGAAATTGGTCTGTAGTTTTCAAGAGAAGATGTATCACGGCTGGACGTCTTAAGAATAGGTTTTATAGCTGCGGTTTTAAGGGAAAGAGGAACAATGCCAGAGATTAAAGAAGCATTTGTTAAGTGTGAGACAGGAAGGTAGCTGATACGCTGGCTTTGAGAAGATAAGTAGGGGCAGGATCAAACAGAGAGGAAGCAGAGTTGGATTTATTGATAAGTTGAGAAATAGCAAGAGGGTCCATATTAGTAAAACTATTCAACCTGCGCTCAAAAGCTCCGGGAATAGTAATGAAGTAACGGGCAGACGTGAAATGGAAAGTTTGGTCGATTTTGTTCACTTTGTCCTTAACAAACTGCTGAAAAGCTTTGCATTATTCAGGCAAGCTGGGAGCTGGTGGAGTGTAAGGGGTTAATGAGCAGTGCGTTACGTTTCCTCTTCCCATCGTTCCGAATGGTGGAAACGTGAGACGAATGGGCACCATGTAGACGTGCTGCGGTTCCGACGCTCCAAACGCCGGCTGTCGCCATGGCAGGGGTAAAACGGGTCAAGTCCTGAGTACCTGCCTGTTTTTTAATGGGACAGAATGATCTAATATTAGCGACGATACGTAATAATAGAAGAGTGATGTCCTCAAGGTGTGAGACCGTGCAGGGACGTCCATAAGAGAGTATGCTCATAGAGACTGGGCCAAAGACAGTCTCAGCAGATGTGATATTGTTATAGGAACTCAGAGTTTTCTTAGATGAGGCCCTGGTCTATAATACCACTGAGGCCAGTACAACGAATCAAGTCTGATGTGTGAACATGTGAGACCAAATCAGACTTGGGAAGAGAACGGGTAGTGTCATCCAATCAGGGCACAGAACACATGTTGGCGGAGAGGCGGGTGGAGAGAGCTCGTAGCAGGCAGGCTAGCAGAGTGGACCAGTGGGAGGAGCAACATGTCACCCCGCGCCTTCGACCAGTAAGTGCTCAAATCCACAAGCAAGGCCAGTGAACTTTAAACTTTATCGCACAGCAGTCACACAAACACAATAAACTAGACAAAAGGCGGAAGATGACCGACACCAGAAAGAGGTGCCGGCAAAACACGATGGCTCGTCAGCACAGAAAGACTCGTCAGCAGAAGCAAGTGGGCAGAATTGTCTTCTGATGCCGCCTGTGTCATCGTTAGAGTTTCCCTGCCTCAGCAGAGTTAACTTTGATCCGACTAAGTCAGAAGCTTTCCAAAATGCTATTCTGGGTTCCTGTTGCCCGGAGTTTTGGAGTGCAATTGCTGATCTGTGATCAGCTCTGTAGGGTTTATGGTTGTGTCATCGTCAGGGGGTGACAGACCTAAAAACAGATCCCAGATCAGCAGGCTGTGGGTAGGAGGGACAAAAGTGATCTGCTTTCAAGTTGCATTTCGGCAGCTATGAGACACGTTGCTGACAAAGCTGTTATGAAAAGGTATGAAAAAAGATGTCTGTGTGTGTGTGTGTGTGTGTGTGTGAGTGTGTGTGTGTGTGTGTGTGTGTGTGTGTGTGTGTGTGTGTGTGTGTGTGTAGGTTTTCACACATTTGTCTTAGGGTGGTGGTGGTCTATTATAGAGCTTTCTGGTTGGCACAGAGACAGAGTAGAACTGTCTGTATGTGAGTGTGTGTGTGTGTGTGTCCTCTGCGAGTTAAAACTACAGAAGTACACAAACACAAACTGCAGGAACAGTAGAAGCAGGTTCACATTTCTGATACGTCAGAAGTCATTTGTCAGCTAAAAAGCCCATCACTGACTCTCTAATGGTTATTCATTTGTTTTGGACACCCAAGATATTTGTGACAGTATTTATAATATCAATCACCCAGAGTCCTTAGAGTATCTCCCCTCCCTCTTTCTCTACGCGTCTCTCCGTCTATCACCTCTCACTCTATCCATTTCTCTCTCTCTCGCTCGCTCTCTCTCTCTATACCCAACGGATTAATTTAACGAGCTGTCAGATTCTGGATCTCTGAGGTCCTCGTTAAGCCTGTCATGTGAAATCTCTTCTTGACTAATTGACTTAATCTGGTCATCTAAGTGCCGCACTGACACCTCATGCTTTCTCGGCTGCGTTTGCCTCCTCCGTCCCTCTGTCCTGTTCCCCCTCTCTTGCATGACATCAGGAGTGGTGACATCACTTCCTCATTTCCCCACAGCAGGAGGTGAATGCTGTGAGGTCATAATGATGGCATCACTCATTCAGTGCCAGAGCTCTGCATTTCTGTGGCATCTCTCCTGATGCATCGATGACCTCTGCACACCTGTCTCCATAGCACCCGTCTCCATAGTACCTGTTTGTTAGGCCTTTTATGTTAAGGAGTGCATTTGCATATTCCCGCCTGCTGTGGCACGGACCGTATCGCAGTCATGCTTAACAAATGATGTTCTATGCTCCCCTATTCAAAGTCAAATGTATACAGCACCTGTTTTTACAACACCTGTCACAAAGCTGCCTCCCTGGGTGGAGCTAAGGAACAAAGGCGGAGCTTAACTCCCCTGCCTATCTGAAAATGTAACGTAATGTTGAGCTGGGTGATATGTGTGCAGGATGGGGGAGGGCGGGGCACACACACACACACATATGCACACACACATACATACACACACATATGCACACAGACACACACACACACACACATACATATGCACACACGCACGCACACACACACACAGATGAGTATCACACTCTGCAGTGGCCTATTCTCATGTTTCATTAAATCACACTTCAGGCAGACCGCCTGGCGCACACTGAGCAGAGCGTTGCTCTGGTTAGAAAAAGATCCCACCCACTTTGGGTGAACAGGCTCCGCCCCTCTGGTGGATCCCACCCACTTTGGGTGAACAGGCTCCGCCCCTCTGACAATTCCCACCAACTTAGTGTGAACAGGCTCCTCCCCCAATGTTAAGAAGGAGGAGAAGATAAAGCCAACCCTCAACACAACTGGGCATCAACTACAGTTGCAGTGATGTGGTGGTGTTGCTAAAGTGGCTCTGGAGCTGAATTCAGGAGCTGAATTCAGGAGCTGAACTCCTGAAGTCTGAAGCTTAAGTCTGAAGCTTAAAGTCTGAAGTCAGGAGCTGAATTCAGGAGCTGAATTACTGATGGAGTTGTGGAATAGCCTTGCCAAGTGTTAAACTTTGGTTTTCAACTGCAGGTATTTATGTTGTAATCCATCAAACTACATAGCGTGTTCATTCTGGGTGGAGCCCACTTGGTTGGAAACAGGACAAACTTCTGCAGTTCATTCTTTGAAACAGTCACTGTTTAAACTGGACATGGTTGTAGTTTTCCTGAAGTGAAGCTGCCTTTGTCATGTAGTGCTCTGTTACCTCTGATACTCTGATGCACTACTGCATGTGGTAAGTATTTGCAGAGCAGTGTTTGTGTTTCTGTGTTCTTGGTGAGGAATTGTGGGAGTTGTAGTTTACGTTGTCAGCAGAGATCTTGTTAAGACCTCAGAGGGCTTCTGATCTGTTCAGCCTCTCCAAAGCTCCCTCTCTGCACTGGAGAAAGAGTGAGGGATAAAGAGATAATGAGAGAGAGAGAGAAAGAGGAGGAAGGAGAGAGGGAGGAAGATAGAGAGTATGAAACGAGGGGTAGAGAGAGA
This sequence comes from Brachyhypopomus occidentalis, assembly GCA_020368025.1. NCBI lineage: Eukaryota > Metazoa > Chordata > Actinopteri > Gymnotiformes > Hypopomidae > Brachyhypopomus > Brachyhypopomus occidentalis. The sequence goes on from JAGXOD010000106.1 coordinate 235,735, forward strand.
GGAGTGAAAGAGGAGAGAGAGTATAAGTGGGAGCACCAGAATAGAGAGGGAAGGAGAAGATGAGTGGGGAGAGAGAGAGGGGGAGAAAGAGACAGAGATGGAGGGAGGGAGAGAGAGAGAGATAGAGGGTGAGAGATAGAAGGGGAGAGAGAGATGGAGGGAGAGAGAGAGATAGAGGGTGAGAGATAGAAGGGGAGAGAGAGATGGAGGGAGGGAGAGAGAGAGAGAGAGGGAGGGGGGAGAGAGGGGGGAGAGAGATGGAGGGAGAGAGGGGGAGAGAGGGGGGATAAGGAGGGAGAGAGATGGAGGGAGAGAGAGAGGGAGGGAGGGGAGAGAGATGGAGGGAGAGAGAGGGGGAGAGAGGGGTGGAGAAGGGGGGAGAGAGATGGAGGGAGAGAGAGGGGGAGAGAGGGAGGGAGGAGAGAGGGGGAGAAGGGGGGAGAGAGATGGAGGGAGAGACGGAGGGAGGGGGGAGAGAGGACTGATGGTGAGTGAGAGTGTGCTGCCCTATAGGTGCTTGTACTTTGTTAGAGAGGAGGGACTTTCCCTTCTCCATCCTTTGCACTTGTCTGTCAGACTCCATCCGTCTCTCAGTGTTTGAGCTGGTCTGTCTAGAGCAGAGGCCCTCCTTAACTCTACAGCACTATGTCCTATACATCCCTCACTCTCCCTCTCCCTCTCCCTCCCTCCCTCTCCCTCCCTCCCCCTCTCGCTCCCTCTGGTTTGATTTAATTCAGGATATGTGAAGTGTTCTGCTTGCAGCTGTTATAAAGACTCCTTAGTCTACTTTAAAAGCTTCCATGTACTGTACTAGTCTAGTAATAATGTGGCTTACACACACTCATACATTCATATACATGTACTCACACACACTCACAAACACACACTCACAAACACGCACACACACGCACACACACTCACAAACACACACACATGCACACACACAGCATGTATGTGTGTATGTGTGTGTGTGTTTCTGAGTTATTGTGTGTGTGTGTGTCTGTGTTTGTGTGTGTGTGTGTGTGTGCATGAGGGTGTGCATGTGCAGAATCTTGAACAGACAGTTATTGTGGATGTGTAGTATACTGATAGTATTGTCTGTGGTTCAGGGAGTGTAGTAGCGTCTGTGTAGTGCAGGTGTGTGTATGTGTGTGTATGTCTGTCCATGAGTGTGTGCGCATGTGTTCATGCTTACACGTGTCCATCTTTGCGTGTTAGTGTATATTTATCTGTGCATTTATGTATCCGTACATGTGTCTATGTGTGTGTGTATGTTGTCACAGTTACCCCACCACCACCACCACCACCTGTGGTAAGAGAGTACTCTCCCCAGTCCTGCCAGTGGAGAGGGGCTCTAATGAATCCCCCACAAACCTGTCTGGAGTCTGGAGTCTGGAGTCTGAAGACTGGAGCCTGAAGTCTAAAGTCTAAAGTCTGAAGTCTGGAGTCTGGAGTCTGGAGGCAACTGGTTTCCATCTCCAGAGCAATAGTGACCCAGTCAGAGGGATAATTAGCCGTGATGTCCTCAGTTCCACAAAATAAACACGCACACACATTTTTGCAGCTTTTAATATTGCACCTGAGATCTGCAGTGATCTCCTGAGATCTCCTGTGATTTCCTGTGATCTCTCTGTACTGTGATTGGTGCTGAGACTGGTGTTGTTGAGCCCATTTTCAGTTTTGTTCACACCACCTCATTGCTAGCTCCTATCCACGTGCACTGTGATTGGCTGGAGAGCTAACGAGCTCCGCCTCGTTAACTCACCCGCGCTGATGGACTGTGCCTAATAAGGCTGGGAAATAAAGAGCACCAGCTTGTTTGTGTTCATTAGGACTGTGTTCCCATGACCTGAGCAAAAACTGAAGGATGCTTACATCAGTGTGTGTGTGTGCATGTGTGTGTGTGTGTGTGTACGAGTGGTAGGGGCAGTATTAGATGCTTTGTGTACACTGCTGATCTCTTATTTACAGACTTTACCTGCTTGAATTCTACTTCGCTACTTGACTGAGTGCAGTGTGTGTGTGTGTGTGTGTGTGTGTGTGTGTGTGTGTGCCGTCTCAGTTTCACAGGGGTCAGGACAGTTTGTGTCACATGGTGCTGGTCACACGTGTGTGTGCTCACACTGTGTCCCTCTCTGTCCCTGTGTCTGACCTCACAGCGGAGGTATACCTGCTGCCTGACTCTCTCTATCCCTCCCTCTTTTAATCTCTCTATCCCTCCCTCTTTCTATATCCCTCCCTCTCTCCCTCTCTTTCTCCCTGATGTCTCACTATGTAGAAGTGAACTCCTTTTTTCCTGATGCCAGACAGCCAGGAGCCAGACAGGCAGAACAGCTCTGTGTGCAGACGAAGGACACACACACTCACACACACACACACACACACACACACACACACTGTGTGCAGAGGAAGGCACTGTGCTTTCCTGCTGAACACACACACACACTCTGTGAGCTGACAAAGGCACTGTGCCTCCCCCTGGAATATACATACACTCCTATACACACACAGACACCTTTATACACACTCACTGTAGTGTGTGTGAGAGAGAGCAGGTGAGAGAGACTGTGTCTGTGTGCAGCTGTATACACACACAAATATACTGTTTATATATATATATATATATATATATATATATATATATATATATATATATATATATATATACAAATATACTGTTTATATATATATATATATATATATATATATATATATATATATATATATATATATACACAGTATATTTGTGTGTGTAGTATACAGCTGCACACAGACACAGTACACTGACTGATGGCAGAAGATTCTGGTCAAGAATTTCTTGATAGTCATTCAGGTCCACACGTCCACCACCATGCTTCACTGGAGGAGGTTCTTCTCTTTATATGCAGTGTAGACTTTTCTCCAAACATGGCGCCTATGATTGTGGTCAAATAATTCAATTTTGGATCCATCTGTCCAGAGAATGAACTTCCAGAAAACCCGTAGTTTGTTCAAGTGCTCTCTGGCAAAGTTTAAACGGGAAACTTTGTTCTTTCTTGAGAGCAGAGACTTCCTGCTAGCAACTCTCATGAACGCCATGTGTATTGATTTTTAACCTGATTGTAGACGCATGAACATTTATCCCAGATGCTGCCAGAGAGGCCTGGAGGTGGTGTGGGAGTGGTGTGTGGGTGGTGTGTGGGTGTGTGTGTGGGTGGTGTGTGGGTGGTGTGTGGGTGGTGTGTGGGTGGTGTGTGGGTGGTGTGGGTGGTGTGTGGGTGGTGTGTGGTGATGTGTGGGTGGTGTGTGGGTGATGTGTGGGTGGTGTGTAGGTGTGTTTGTGTGTGTAGTATACACCTGTACACAGAAACATACACACACTGATTCTGATTTCTCATCACACAAGGTTCATATTTTCTCACATAATGTGTAATTTTTTCAGTGTGGATCAATTCTCTCTCTCTCTCTCTCTCTCTCTCTCTCTCTCTCTCTCTCCCCTCTTTCTCTCCCTGTCTCCCTCTTTCTCCTTCTTTTTCTCTCCCTCTTTCTCTCCCTCTCTCTTTCTCCCTCTGTCTCTCTTTCTCCCTCTCTCATTAGGGGCTCACCCCTGCCCAACACTGCTCAGCACGCCTAGGGTCACAGCTCCTCCCCTTTAAGAAGATCTAGCCCCGCCCATTAGTAAGGATTAACCTGCTTGTAGCACTGCCACTTTGAGAAGAGCTAACCTGCCTCTAGCCCCGCCCCTTCTGGAAGAACTAACTGCCCCTTTAATAAGAGCTAACCCCGCCCCTTTGCCAAGAGCTCGGAGCCCCACCCCTCTGGAAGAGGTGATTTAATGCAAAGGAAAGGGCAGGTCCTGCTGGGTTAGCAGTGGGGGAGTTCTACATGTGTACAGCTCTGTGTGGAGTACTGTAGTTCTACACGTGTACAGCTCTGTGTGATGTACTGTAGTTCTACACGTGTACAGCTCTGTGTGGAGTACTGTAGTTCTACATGTGTACAGCTCTGTGTGGTGTACTGTAGTTCTACATGTGTACAGCTCTGTGTGGTGTACTGTAGTTCTACATGTGTACAGCTCTGTGTGGTGTACTGTAGTTCTATACGTGTACAACTCTGCCTGGTTTACTGTAGTTCTACATGTGTACAGCTCTGTGTGGTGTACTGTAGTTCTACATGTGTACAGCTCTGTGTGGTGTACTGTAGTTCTACATGTGTACAGCTCTGCGTGGTTTACTATAGTTCTATACGTGTGCAGCTCTGCGTGGTTTACTGTAGTTCTATACATGTACAGCTCTGTCTGGTATACTGTAGTTCTACACGTGTACAGCTCTGTGTGGTGTACTGTAGTTCTACATGTGTACAGCTCTGTGTGGTGTACTGTAGTTCTACATGTGTACAGCTCTGTCTGGTATACTGTAGTTCTACATGTGTACAGCTCTGTGTGGTGTACTGTAGTTCTACATGTGTACAGCTCTGTGTGGTTTACTGTAGTTCTATACGTGTACAGCTCTGTCTGGTATACTGTAGTTCTACATGTGTACAGCTCTGTGTGGTGTACTGTAGTTCTACATGTGTACAGCTCTGTGTGGTGTACTGTAGTTCTACATGTGTACAGCTCTGTGTGGTTTACTGTAGTTCTATACGTGTACAGCTCTGTCTGGTATACTGTAGTTCTACATGTGTACAGCTCTGTGTGGTGTACTGTAGTTCTACATGTGTACAGCTCTGTCTGGTGTACTGTAGTTCTACATGTGTACAGCTATGTGTGGTGTACTGTAGTTCTACACGTGTACAGCTCTGTGTGGTGTACTGTAGTTCTACATGTGTACAGCTATGTGTGGTGTACTGTAGTTCTACACATGTACAGCTCTGTCTGGTGTACTGTAGTTCTACATGTGTACAGCTCTGTGTGGTGTACTGTAGTTCTACATGTGTACAGCTCTGCGTGGTGTACTGCAGATCTACATGTGTACAGCTCTGTGTGGTTTACTGTAGTTCTATACATGTACAGCTCTGTGTGGTTTACTGTAGTTCTATACATGTACAGCTCTGTCTGGTTTACTGTAGTTCTACACGTGTACAGCTCTGTCTGGTGCACTGTGGTTCTGCACGTGTACAGCTCAGTGTGGTGTACTGTAGTTCTACACGTGTACAGCTATGTGTGGTGTACTGTAGTTCTACATGTGTACAGATATCAGGAGGAAAGAATAAAGCAGGAGTGTTTGCTCATTGGACAGGTTTGTATATGCCCTGCGATCACGACTCGTTTTCTGACAAGTGTGTGTGTTTGTCTCTGCGTGTGTGTATGTTGTGTCTGTGTGCATATTTGCCTGTGTGTGTGTGTGTGTATGTATATATGTGTGTGTGAGTGTGTATGTATCTGTGTATGTGTGTGTGTGTGTGTGTGTGTTTCCCATCCCCCGTGCCCCTGATGATGTTGGTATTTGCTGTTTGCAGACAGGTGCATCCATCATCACAACACAATTGAATTTCTCTCACCTGCTCTCTCTCTCTCTCTCTCTCTCTCTCTCTCTCCCTCCATCTCTCCCTCCTTCTCTCTGGTGTTGATAAAGTTGCTGACTACCGCCTGTCCTTTTGATGGGATCAATGGCCGTTTGTGTGCCGTGCCGTGCAGAGCCTGGCGCCCTGGGCTGGCAGTGGCTGTTTGAGGTGCTTTAGCGCACACTTTTGAGAAGGGTTAATGGTTTAACAGCGTCCTGAGCAGGGAGAGACAGAGGGATGGAGAGAGAGAGAGAGTTGGAGTAAGAGATAGAGTTGGAGAGAGAGAGGAGAAATAAAATATGACTATAATGGTCTTTAAAGATGAGCCTGAAAAGCCATCATGTCTGAAATGTTTGTGCATGATATCCCCTTGGTGTGTATGTGTGTGTGTGTGTGTGTGTGTGTGTATTCCCTCTCTGTGTGCTGCAGCCTGTACTGATTTCCCTCTAGGCAGACATGTTGGTAACGAATAAAAGATCAGACAGGAGAAATGAAAACACAGGCAGGGAGGACACGGTAAACACATTGCTACATCAGACACAACAGAGAGGACACAGTAAAACAGGGAGGACACAATCAGACACAGTAAAACAGGGAGGACACAATCAGACACAGTAAAACAGGGAGGACACAATCAGACACAGAGAAACAGGGAGGACACAATCAGACACAGTAAAACAAGGAGGACACAATCAGACACAGTAAAACGGATTCCAAACACATAACGCTTAACTAAGTAAGAAATCTGGTGGTCAGTCACCAATAATACACTATAACAAAAAGAGCAGAAATATAGGGATCATATGCAGTATCAGACAGTATCAGACTTACACAGACATACAGATCAGAGCAGCTATGAATATCTGTCTCAGTACAAGAAACACAGACATTAGTCCACTTAGTCCACTGTTTGATAATGTGTCTTGATGTCCTTTGCATTTTGCAGGTAACATGGCAATGTCTCAGACTCCTTATGTATAGGGGACGTTCCATAACAGTGACAGACAGAGTGACAGTCCCTTTAATTCACTCTGCCATCTCCCTGATGTCTCCCGCTCAGTACTCGTGGCATTAAGAATGAACCTCCCTGTGCTTCTAATGGCTAATATTTACACTCCCCTAATGGGAAATATTTACACTCTCCTAATGGGAAATATTTACACTCTTTCTTCTTTTGCCATCGCTAGCTCCTGATTGGATGCCTCTACCAAGGCAACCTTGCTAATGTGATTAACAACAGGGCAAATTCCACCGTCATCTTTTCCACCCCGGATACACTAAAGGGTCACAGGGTTTAGTGTGTGGCCTTGGGAAGGGGTTTAGTCTCTGGCTTTTGGAAGGGGTTTAGTCTCTGGCCTTTGGAAGGGGTTTAGTCTCTGGCCTTTGGAAGGGGTTTAGTCTCTGGCTTTTGGAAGGGGTTTAGTCTCTGGCCTTTGGAAGGGGTTTAGTCTCTGGCCTTTGGAAGCGGTTTAGACTCTGGCCTTTAGTGTTTACTGGGGGTTTAGTGTTTGACCTCTGACCTCTGACAGATAAATTGTGACAAAGCCTCGACGAGGGTACCTGTGGCTTGACTCTCAGTGCCGGTTCCTGTCACCATGGTGATCTGCACAATTTCCCTTCCAGAGACCAAGCAAGCTTAGTCCCCCCCCCCCCCCCCACACACACACACACACACACACACAATGATTAACGAGGCCTATTATGTGGCTCGGAGGAATATGTGATTCTGATTGGTCAGTCGAGGCGTTTCGGAAATGTTATTCCTGAATAATGGGCCGTTGAAGTGCATAACAGAGCATGGTTATAGGTGATAGGCAGCCGGGGTTACACACTTCTGATGGACTGGAGGCCTCATCAGGGTCTTGTAACCAGCTAATGAAATGAATTCTTAGTCATCATGTACTGTCAAACTGCTGGTTTCTTCAGTGAGCAGTCGTGTAATAAGCCCCATAAAGTGTAGGCAGCTGGTCATTATATGGAGGTAATTACCCCTTCTCCCTTTGTTCTGCGTACACACTTTTAATGTTTTGAGTGTGTTTAGACGTCTCGCGTCTCCCGCACCCCTCACTTCTGAGCGGCCGGTCCACAGATCTGCCACTCACAGCAAAGCCCCTCCCGCCTCAGACACGGCTGCTACAGCCCCCGTGGTAACGTGCTGCCTCTGTTCCTGATGACTTCAGGTCATGGAAAAGGTTCAAGACACTGACACTTTTTCCATGAAGTGTGAACTCAAAAAGAGCACTGACGGGACATGTGTGATGCAGGGCGTGTGATGTAGGAAAGGGTCGTGTGTGATGCAGGACGTGTGATGTAGGATATGGCTGTGTGTGGTGCAGGACGTGTGATGTAGAATAGGGTCGCGTGTGATGCAGGACATGTGATGTAGGATATGGCCACATATGATGCAGGACGTGTGATGTGGAATAGGGTCGCGTGTGATGAAGGACGTGTGATGTAGGATATGGCCACGTGTAATGCAGCACACAGGAAGTGTGATGGAGACTCGTCATCATATATAATCAGCACTGAGAATGCCAACGATTAGCGAGGTACCTGGAAGGTGCAGTAATACATTTACCATCATGCTACAGACAGCACTGCCTCTTACGTTCGAAAATTCACATTTTCTTGGATGTGGGGATTTCCAGTGGATTTGCAGTTTCCTATGGTGTAGACAGCTCGGAGTTAATCCCACAGGTAATCCCACACTAGAGCAGAAAGGATCAAACTCCATGTCTTTAACCCATGGACCCATATCGCCAAGAATATGACGATCCATAATATGATAACAGGCACAGTTTTATTTGAACACACTCGATTTGGGAAGCTGCTCCTGGAAAACTCTCCTCAAGAGCATGCTGGTTACACTATGTGAAAGGCTGAAGTAGATATCGCTGTTTATCTGATTGCAGCTTTCGCACAATCAGACCTCGGCCTGCTGATTCTTTGCTGCTGCTCTCAAGCTGTGGGAGAGGGTAGATCAGACTCACACCAACCCCTTGATCTCCGGCGTCTTATGTGATCTGATAGCAGCAAGGAGACGGTAAATCACCCTCCCCACTTGTCCACCTGTCCGTCTGTGATTCACGTCTGTGGTTCACGTCTGTTTTTCTTCCAGACGTGGAGTTTGTTCTGCTTTACAGAGTGATTCTCATGTAAGTGCCCCCCCCCAACCCCCGGTCCCCCAGTGGTGGTTTAGTAGTATTCCAAACGCATTAAATGTATGACCGTGATATGTGCTTGACTGAATTAGCTGTGGTAACTCGGCACTCAAATGATTGATCACAGAACCATGTGTTATGATAGTTACGAATGATATCGTTATGAATGATACCCTGCTTTTACTGGGACGGGTTCATTTTGAATTGTGATGTCACAGGAAGCTGGACACTAGGACAGCAGACATGTTGAATGACACTGCGTTTTCATAATGGTGTATGGCTACTCTAATAGAGAAACTCAAAAGAGAAGGAAATGTGTGGGGGTGGGGGTGCGGCCAGACTCAGAGGCCAGCCAATCATCTTACTCTTCAAATACATCAGGGAGATTTGAGGAGGCAGGCATTATTGCCTCCTCCATTCACTTGTCCAATCATTCTTCCTCCACTCGAATGCATATTTACATGTTGCATTGTAGCGAATCCGCATGGCTTTGTAGAGCTCAAGATTCTGCTGTGACTCGGCTGTGACTCGGCTGTGACTCGGCTGTGACTCGGCTGTGACTCAGCTGTGACTCAGCTGTGAGTCAGCAGTGACTCGGCTGTGACTCAGCTGTTGCTCGGCTGTGATTCGGCTGTGACTCGGCTGTGATTTGGCTGTGACTCGGCTGTGATTCGGCTGTGACTCAGCTGTGACTCGGCTGTGATTCGGCTGTGACTCGGCTGGTGTTTATCACTGTTGTCTTTCAGTCAGACTGACACAGACTAGCACAGAAACTTGTCTGAAACCTTTTAGATATTGAATCATATCATTGCGACACAATTTGATGTGTAATTTATCATCTTTTGTGTGCCCTAAATTGTGTTTTATGAGTAATGCTGAACAGAACATTATAGTGCACTTACGGCACATTACAAACACATTTACACTGCATTAACAGCCCTGACCTAATGATCGACATAGTGATGAACTCTTCATCGCCCTCTGCTGGTTGTACAGCATGCATGTCAGTGGAGAATATAACCTTCGGGTCACCCACCTTGACATAGGTCAAGCCCAGGTCAATGGCAGGTCAGTGGTTCACAGATCAATGAAGATTATTTGGTCCAGGAGAAAACATGTTGAAACGTGAAGACGTGATGAACACTCGCTTCGTGTTAAACACCCTCTTTCTCTTGTACAGACCGTAAAACCATCCGCATGGATTTAACACTTTCCTTTTTTATGACAACTAATTAAGGTGGTAGGCTGGTTGACAGTCCATCCATCTTGAAGCTCTGCAGTAAATGGACTATGGGAGCCTCTCTCTTGCAGACAGACACCTTGTTCAGCAGCAGCGAGTCTGAAGAGGTTAATCTGACTCCACCCGCTGGGCTGCCATGCTGTCGTAGCCCTGCAGCAGGTGCAGGACCCCCACGCACGTCTGCACACAGGCGCAGCGAGGTGTGCGGTGTGGTGCGGTGTGCGGTGCGGTGCGCTGCGGCCATCGACGATCTTAGTATCACTTTTGGCTGTTCGGAAACTGCAGTCACACAGTTCGGAAACCGCCGTCTGTACGCTGTGAACCCCTTAAATCATCCGCAAACCCGCAGTTGTCTGGAGAGCATTTAAGGACACGTGTAATTATACTGTGGCCTCTCGGTAGTGGAGCTATTGGGGAGGACGTGCTCTGAGCAACTATAAATGACGTGGAACCGCAGTTTTAATAAGGCGCGGGCAGAAAAACAGCAAGCTTGTTATTTAAGTTAAAAATGCAAGCGTTTTTATTTAAATGATTTATGTAAGTGCTGTACACCAGTTTAACTGTGATGGGCTGGATATACTCACCCTGGATCCACTCACGCTGGATCTACTCACCCTGGATCCACTCACCCTGGATCTTCTCACGCTGGGCTCAGCCTTCTGCTCATTAACGGAGGAGTTGAGACACGTCGAGAAACCCACGCGTTGATGAAGCAGGACGCTGGTGCTCTGGGTGTTCAGACTCATCGCCTTCCAAGCACAAGAGGTAGCTTATGTTTGCATGTTCTGATCTAAACAGTAATAAATCCCTCAATCGAGGACCGTCACCATTCACGGAAAAAAAAAAAAGCACAGCCCAGAAGCAGCCACGCTATTGGCTGTCCCTGATCCCTTAATGCTGCCATAGCAACAGTCCATCACTTAAACATTCTGTTGGATTCTCAGAGCTCAAAGCTTCAGTGAATAGCAATTATCCTGCCCCGTGTCTTTGAGCTGCTTATTAATGACCAGAAAATTAAATTTGTGGGTAAACCACATCCCCGGTTTTGATCTCAGCTGGAGTTGTTCGTTGCTGCACAAAAGCGTTTCGCGCGAATATGCTGCAGGTCCTGGAGAAATCACCAGTCCCCCAGTGATCAACATGGATGATGCTGGATTCAGGATCTCCAAAGTCTCCAAAGTCATGTCACAGCACAGAGCATTGCTGTGTCTGATACACCTGGACACAGCATAGTCATCATTCTGAGCATCATCATCGTCGTCCTCTTCGTCACCATCATTACCACCATCATCATCACCCTGTTTAACTCTTGTGCCTAGTTCATCAGGTGTGCATTAACTTGGTAAGGTGTGGTCATGTGACTGCTGACCACACCCCTTGTGCTGGACTACTTCTCCTTCCCTCACCCCCATGCTGGACCTACCAACCTCTGGAGGGGAGGGGAGGGGCCCAGCAGGGATCTCCTTCTCCCCGATTGCAGCCATCACAGTTGTCCTGGTCAGCCATGGGCTGCAGATGGAAATAGCTTATCCATTTGTACCTCAGAGCACACACTCTGTGATTCTGTGATTCTGACATTTGATTTCTGCTGCAAGAAAAGTTTCACAAGCACAGGGCCCTGCTCAGACTCAAAGATGCTCAGACTCAAAGATGCCCAGACTCAAAGATCCTCAAACTCAAAGATGCCTTCTCCGTATGCTCTATATGCATAAAGACCACATCCTAAAGCTGTTGTCACTCTGTTTAATTGTATAGGTAGAGGGTGCAGGTAGAGTGTGCAGGTAGAGTTTACAGGAAGAGTGTGCAGATAGAATGTGGAGGATTCAGGTTTCAGGAGTCCGGGCTTCCCATTAGGGATGAACCTTTCCTGCTCGTGGCAAGGGGTGTGGCCTTTTGAGCCCTGCCCACTGTTGTTGTGCTAGGGAGTGGCCAGTAGGGGGCTCCCGAGCACCCTTGAACAGGAAGAGTGAGTTCTGGTGTGGGCAGCGTTCTTTCAGCCCACGTCCTCTGCCGGGTGTGGGATATAGAGGCGGAGCTTCCAGGGATTGTTTTGTTTCTGCAGAGGGTTTAACGAGCTGCTTGGTAAATCCCACGGAGAATCAGCAACCGCAGTGTTATGGGAGTGACTGTGGGTTACGACGTGTGTGTGTGTGTGTGTGTGTGTGTGTGTGTGTGTGTGTGTGTGTGTGTGTGTGTGTGTGTGTGTGTGTGTGTGTGTGTGTGTGTGTGTGTGTGTGTGTGTGTGTGTGTGTGTGTGTGTGTGTGTGTGTGTGTGTGTGTGTGTGTGTGTGTGTGTGTGTGTGTGTGTGTGTGTGTGTGAGCGTGTGTGTGTGTGTGTGTGTGTGTGTGTGTGTGTGTGTGTGTGTGTGTGTGTGTGTGTGTGTGTGTGTGTGTGTGTGTGTGTGTGTGTGTGTGTGTGTGTGTGTGTGTGTGTGTGTGTGTGTGTGTGTGTGTGTGTGTGTGTGTGTGTGTGCATGTGTGTGTGTGTGTGTGTAGGGTAAAACAGGAGTGAACCCACTTTTAAGGAAAAAGAATAAGGAAAGAAAACACAACGAGAGAAAGAATGACAGAAAAGAAAGAAAGAAGTGAGGACAGAGTAGGGCAGCTGAACGTGGGGGTGGGGGTGAGGGGAGAGAGAGAGAGAGAGAGAGAGAGAGGAGAGAGAGGGAGGGAGAGAGAGGAGAGGGAGGGAGAGAGAGAGAGAGAGAGAGAGAGAGAGAGAGAGAGAGAGAGAGAGAGAGAGAGAGAGAGAGAGAGGGAGAGGGAGGGAGAGAGAGAGAGGAGAGAGGGAGGGAGAGAGAGAGAAAGGGAGGGAGAGAGAGAGAGGGAGGGAGAGAGAGAGAGAGCCATTGAGCACTGAAGGCCGTTGGAGGATGAATGGTAAATCAGGCCCTTTGTCATGGTCTCCCTTCAGCGGTCAATCAGAGGCACAATTTCAATCGGGCACAAAGCGGGCGGACCCAGACCCTGCAGGACCCGCGGAGAGTCGCAGCTCTGATTGGCCGGCCTGGAGCAGCCGTGCATGAGAGCAGAGAGCTCCTCTCTCCACGGTGGAGCACAAGGAGGGCGGAGGGGAGGGGGAGGGGAGAGGAGCCGGGAGAGATAGAGGAAAAAAAAAAATTCTATTACTGCCTCTCCACTCATACTCAAATTTATTTATACCTCTGCCCGAGTCTTTTACCTGTCAGATAATAGAATATTCCACCTCACTGCTCCACCACCTCCACCCAGATGAGCTCGTTTGTATGAGAGAGCGGGCGACTTCCTGCCGTGAGAGGAAATGGACTCGGCGCGGTGGAGAGGGAACCCTAACAGTGGGGCGGTGCCATGCCCCGGGGGGCGGAGTTTATTCCCCCACCCATCCCCCTGTTCCTCTCCTCCGCCTCGTCCCTCGCTCCAGGCCTCTCCACACCTGGGCCGTGTTAGTGTGGGTACGTTGAGGGACCTGCGTTGGGTGCTGAGCTGTTGTGTCCGCCCCCCTCGCCCAGAGGGGGCGGGGCAGACACAAGAGGGCGGGGCGGGCCGCGCAAACCCGGCTCATTAAAGAGATTCAAGGTTGCGAGGGGGTTGCTGTCTCACAGAGCTAATTCCGCCTGCCGCTAATAGTACACTTGATCATCGCTGCTTGAGCGTTTATGTTATTAATTTAGTGAGACCTCGTTGCCCCCCCCACCGTACCAGCCTGTCGCTTATATGAAAGAGATGTTGGAGCAGCCTTAATTGGATCTATGAATAGACAATGAGGTGGGACGCCACAGCGGCGGAGACACTGCCGACTCTCTTTCTCCTTTGTTCTGCGCTTCAGCAGTGTGTGTGTGTGTGTGTGTGTGTGTGTGTGTGTGTGTGTGTGTGCTGACCACAAGGCATGCACTCTGGAGAGCTAATTACCATGGACAGCTCAGGGGTGGTGGCCAGCTGGGCTGGAGACGTGCAGATAGCAGTACACACACACACACACACACACACACACACACACCGCACATCAGCCCGGCCGGCCAGCGCTGGCCACTGGTGGGGTGAACAGGAATCGCCTCCGCGTCGGAGAGGCCATGTGTGACGGCAGACCAAACAACAATCCTTAACAGGCCTTGAACACAAAGAAGAAATGCCTTCCACACAAATACAGCCCGATATGACGGCGTCATTACATTATCGTCACACACCGAGGCTTTCCCGTACCGCCAGATCACGCTTACAGCGAGCCACCCTTAAACACAACCGCCTTCCCTAAAGACCATTTCATCATTTGTTGTTCATTCAGAGTTTGTCAGGTTTAATCAGTGTAATCCTATATTAGATTACTTTCGCTTAACAATAAAACACTCTTGTAAACTTGGCCTGTATCAAAGCACAAACACGAGGTATAGCATCATCAGAACGCAGGGCATATTTACACTATATTTACATTATATTTACACTATATTTACACTTAGTCCCACATAGTGTAGTATTACCATATGGGACATTAAAATTGGCCCACATATACGCCCCTGTGGGACGCCATTATTAATGTGACTGAAACTCGGCTGTATCCTACAGACAGCTGCACAATGGCCTCTCTGTGAGATAACGCTGATAAAATATTACCGCAGAGGAAGAGAGAGAGGAAGACAGGGCCATACGAGCACCTCTAATGTCACGGGAAGGAAGAAGAATTCAGAAATTAGGAAGACGTTGTATTCTCTGTCTCGTTTACCCCGTGCAGTGAATATATTCACAATTGAGGATCGCAGTGAACTAATATCCCATGAACCCCTAAAGCCGTCGCCCTCAAACTGTAGATGGCAGCGTCTCTCACCAGTGCTGTGAGAACTTCTCTTCTCACCTATGAACCGTCCTTGACAAACTACAAACTATTTGACACACACGCTCTCTCCTCTTTAGTGGAAACGCCCACGTCAGTGCCACACTGACTGTGTTAGGTACAGCGGTCATATCTACGTTTTATAGGTGTCCCAGAGGTGTGTGTTCGCTGTGTGGGGACCCTCTACCATAGTCAGTGGACTCGGGTCCACTGCTGAGGCATTTATGCTCACATGCAGTGTTTGTGGGTGTTGAGTTGTAGATGTGTTGAGCTGTAGTGGTGTTGAACTGTATTGGTGTTGAGCTGTAGTGGTGTTGAACTGTAGTGGTGCTGAACTGTAGTGGTGTTGAACTGTAGTGGTGTTGAGCTGTAGTGGTGTTGAGCTGTAGATGTGTTGAGCTGTAGTGGTGTTGAACTGTAGTGGTGTTGAGCTGTAGTGGTGTTGAGCTGTAGTGGGGTGATGTTGAACTGTAGTGGTGTTGTAGTGGTGTTGAGCTGTAGTGGTGTTGAGCTGTAGTGGGGAGGTGTTGAACTGTAGTGGTGTTGAGCTGTAGTGGTGTTGAACTGTAGTGGTGTTGAGCTGCAGTGGTTTTGAACTGTAGTGGTGTTGAGCTGCAGTGGTTTTACGTTGTACTAGAGTGGATGGTGTTGACTTACCTGGCAGAGTTGACTTACAGGTTTACCAGGCAGAGTTTGTGTGCTGTTTCCAATAAAGTGAAGTTCCTTCACACACACACACACACACACACAGTGTGTGCTGTGGTGTCTTCATCCGATCGTACATAAATGACCTCAACACAGGAACTTGGCTTTTTCCTTTGAACACAAACACATACACAAACAAACACACACACTGTGCCTTCCAATGAATTAATCATCCGTACACTAACACATGTTTGTGTGGGAAGTCAAATTTATTTTGCTCCAGTTTGTTGACAAGAGCCAGTAACTGCAGGGTGTTAAAGAGGACGTAGGTGGTAATTGAACGTGAAACAAGATGTTGGTAGAAGATTTTAACTGGTCTGACAGGAAGTGCTGAACAAGGCGGAATGTGAGCAGAACATTATAAATATCAACATGAGTTCTAAATGCATAAACCATAACCACTGCAAAATCATAAACAGGTATTCTCGCTCTCTGTCTGTCTCCTCCCCACCCCCTCTCTCTCTCTCTCTCTCTGATGGACTTCTGTGGCCACTTCATCTATGTAGGTAAGCTGAACCTCTCTTATTATGACACTAAAGAAAAGTTTGGAGTGGGCTTAATATGTGTGTGTGTGTGTGTGTGTGTGAAAGACAGAGCTGGATGTAGGAGTTCTTCTAAACTCATCCTGATGAATCACTGTTTGTGATGGGACACTGTTCCTTCGGTAGATTCAAGCTGATCGACAGATGAAAGCTAAACTCAGGAGACAGAAAGGAGCTAAGGACTGTACACTCTCTGCCTACTGGCCACGCCCATAACAGAACCACGCCCATAACAGAACCACGCACACAACAGAACCACGCCCATAACAGAACCACGCCCATAACAGAACCACACCTCAGTCCAGTAAAGATCCCATTCAGAATGGTGTCTCCTGTCGTTTCTCCTGGTCCTTCCTCATCTGTTCCTGGAGGTTTTCCTTCACCTTTCTCCTGGTTCCAGTGCGTAATCAGACCTGCTGAGCTGCAGACTGTACCTCAGGCTGGACGCCCTGATCATGCTCTCATTGCTGGTAAAAGGGCCATCGTGAATTCGTGAAGTGCCCTGTAGGTCGGAGTGAGGAGTGTGAACCAAGATGAAGGCGGGGCCATGTGGGCGGGGCCATGAGCTCGCCTGTGCTTCTCTGGAGATGCAGAAGGATCTCGGCTATCTGCTGAACAGAGGTGAGATGAAAAGGAAGAACCTGTCACCAGTGCAAAACAAGATATATAGAGGGAGAGAGGGAGAGAGGGAGGGAGGGAGGGAGAGATGGGGCGGAGCTTGCTGACACAATCTGATGTATAATAAGTCCTGCCCCTTGAGGCGGGCGAACCTCTTCTTTGAACTTCAAACACACATGCCCGCTCTCTCCTGAGACGCCAAACAGCGCCCTCCCCTGGCCGCCGAGGGCTGAGCGCTCACCAGCGTTTCACCAGGTTCCCGGGGCCCGTGTCTTTGCTACGGCTGAGTGGCAGTCTTGCTGATAAAAGTGCCAGGGCTGCGGAGCTGTGGAGATGATCGTTACTGTGAATTATGGGTAAATGGAGGCTCTCAGGAGCAGGAGCGCTTTGATGACTCTGTCTAATGGGCCCTACATCAAAACTGTGTGTGTGCGTGTGTGTGTTACAGACCTAACAGGCCCTCCATCAGCCAGTGTGTGTCTGTGTGTTTGCCTCTCTGGACTTTATGGGCTGATCAACAGGGTGGGTCTTTCTTTTTTTGTCTTGGTTTATTTATTTATTTATTTATTTATTTGTTTTGTTTTTTTATGTTGTCTTCAAAAGCACAAACAGAACGTTTCAGGAAGGAAGGCAGCACAGAGATGTCGGCGATGAGCAGACGCGGTTTTTGCGCGGTTTGGTCGTGCGCGGCAGCACAAACCGATCTCAGCAGCCGGCTCGGCAGAACGTATCGTCAGGCACGACGCGTCCTTGTCTCCGAGAACAGAGTGGGACACATTAATTGGCTCTCCCGCGCGCCCATCTCACAATGAGCTAGCATCGGGAATGACAGGCGATGACTTCTTCCTCGGGACGACCGAAGCCGTCAGAAAAACGAAAAAAAGGGCAGAACAATACCTCTCGATCTGCAGTGGAGGACCTCGACAGGTTAATAATTACAAGCGCGATCCGCACTATTCGGCGTAATTGAGTTGTACTTTTTTAATGCGGGCGACGATTTCCATTTCAATAACCCTTTTGGAATGGAATGAATTCATATTCTCATCAGGAAATGCCAAGGGGCCCAGGGTACAGCCTTGAGGTACCGGAACATTAAACTTCCTGCCAGATACTGCGCCCTATTAAACACCGGGCGCTTTTATTCTAGAAAAAAGAAAAAAAGTCTTTTCTTTTTGTTATTTTTGTTCAGACATAAAGAAGCATTCACATGAAACTTTGCCCGCCGTTACTGCGGTTGCCCTTTCGCGTCGGGAATATTCTCTTGCTGAAAATGAGGTGGTGTGTGGGGGGTGATGTCAGCCATCATATACTGACTGAACCGCGGGGTGCGCTGAGTGTGCCGGCGGGAGTTGGCCGTTCTCAGCGGATCGCGCGCTACTCTTGGATGCTGGGTATGCACCGGAACCTTCTAGAAGCTTCCAGTGCAGCTTCGCTCGAGGTGTCAAGGCGGACGCCGCAGTTTTGGCCTTCCGTATATGTACATGTGTTAGCACATCACCGTGAGCAAACGCAGCCATCGTCTGTGTAAAAGCCCGGGAACCTTTCAGGCAATGAATGGAGTGTGTGTGTGTGTGTGTGTTGGGATGGTAGTCTGTGTGTGTGTGTGTGTAGGGATGGAAGTCTGTGTGTGTGTGTGTAGGGATGGGAGTGTGTGTGTGCGTGTGTGTGAATGTAGGGATGGGAGTCTGTGTGTGTGTGTGTGTGTGTGTGTATGTGTGTATGTAGGGATGGGAGTGTGTGTGTGTGTGTGTGTATGTATGTAGGGATGGGAGACTGTGTGTGTGTGTGTGTGTAGGGATGGGAGTGTGTGTGTGTGTGTGTGTGTGTAGGGATGGGTGTGTGTGTGTGTGTGTGTGTGTGTGTGTGATGGTGTGTGTGTGTGTGTGTGTAGGGATGGGAGTGTGTGTGTGTGTGTGTGTGTGGGGATGGGAGTGCCCCTCAGCCTCATCTGGCCTTTGGGGGTGAGGTGTCACATGCAGAGTGTAGTAAAGTACACCCTCCTCCACCCTCTCCACCCTCATCCACCCCTCCACCCCCTCCTCCAACCCCTCCACCCTTATCCATTCCTCCACCCCTCTACACCTATGCCACCCCCCTACACCCCCTCCATAATGGTGTAGTGGTATTCCACAACTGTGCTTAATTCCAAGGCTGCCACAAATCACAGCCCTTCAGCCCACAGTGTGCATCTGTAAACACACACACACACACACACACATGCCCACACCTGCACACATATACACACACAAGTACACGCACACACACATGCACACACACACACACACGCACATGCCCACACCTGCACACACATACACACACAAGTACACGCACACACACACACACATGCACACACACAAATACACACACACACACGCACAAGCACATGCCCACACCTGCACACATATACACACACAAGTACATGCACACACACACACACACACACACACACACGCGCACGCACATGCCCACACCTGCACACATATACACACACACACACACGCACATGCCCACACCTGCACACACATACACACACAAGTACACGCACACACACACACATACACACACACAAATACACACACACACACGCACAAGCACATGCCCACACCTGCACACATATACACACACAAGTACACGCACACACACATGCACACACACATGGACACACATACACACACACACAAACATGTGCGTTACTCTATCAAGTGGCCACTCTTGGTCTACAGGCGTCTCCGCCGGTGCCTGTTGAGAATGTAGCATGTATTCCAGGTGAAAATGTTTATGAGACTACTTTCATACTGTGCTTTGAGAGTATTTATATCTATAACTACTTATGTATTATTTACCACACATGGGGCTTAAATAAATCATTAATGTTTTGATGTATGACTGTGCCAATTTTCCTGTGATTGGGTTATATAAGGACAGCAGAGGTTTATGAGTATTTGTGTGCAGCTAAGTCTCCCGGTGATGTTGGGGAGCACCATCGTTCCTCCTCTGCTGAACAGTGCCACACTCTTCATCCTCGTGGGCAAGCTGCTGTGTCGTCCACGGTAACGGAATCACGGTGGAGACGGAGAGCTCACGCTCTCATGCCTGTGGTCACGTGTCTTCCACGAGACACGTCCTGCGTCAGGCACGTCCTGCGTGAGACACGTCCTACGTGAAACACGTCCTATGTGAGATATGTCCCACATGACATAACGTCTTGCACGAGACACGTCCTGCATCAGGCACGTCCTGCGTGAGACACGTCCTGCATCAGGCACGTCCTGCTTGAGACACGTCCTATGTGAAACACGTCCTACGTGAAACACGTCCTACGTGAAACACGTACTATGTGAGATATGTCCTGCATGACATAACGTCTTGCACGAGACACGTCCTGCATCAGGCACATCCTGCGTGAGACACGTCCTGCGTAATGGTGTGGTTGTGGTGTGGTGCTGCAGTGCAGTGGATTGTGGTGAGCAACTGACCACTGATGTATGAACTCGAGAGAAGGTGAAAATCTGGCCCCAGCACAACAAATGAACCACACACCCTGTGCTTGTGACTGAGCTGTAGAATGAACCACACACTCTGTGCTTGTGTCTGAGCTGTAGGATGAACCACACACCCTGTGCTTGTGACTGAGCTGTAGAATGAACCACACACTCTGTGCTTGTGTCTGAGCTGTAGGATGAACCACACACCCTGTGCTTGTGTCTGAGCTGTAGGATGAACCACACACCCTGTGCTTGTGACTGAGCTGTAGGATGAACCACACACCCTGTGCTTGTGACTGAGCTGTAGGATGAACCACACACCCTGTGCTTGTGTCTGAGCTGTAGAATGAACTACACACCCTCTGATTGTGTCCGACCTATAAAATGCACCTATAAAATATGTGTATGTAATAAAGTGGACAGTGATTATAGGAACAAGACAACTGTCTGTAATCCAGGCTGTGGTGATCTGTAATTATTCATTATCCGTACCGCTTATTCCCGCTAGTCGGGGTCACGGGGGGGCTGGAGCCAATCCCAGCATCTCCGGGCGAAGGCAGGGTACACCATGGGCAGGTCGCCAGTCCACCACATGGCCAACACGCGCACACACACACACTCACGGGCAATCTAGAGTGACCAATCAACCTAGGATGCATGTCTTTGGACTATGGGAGGAAACCGGAGTACCCGGAGAAAACCCACGCAGGCACAGGGAGAACATGCAAACTCCACACAGAGCAGCCCAGACCGAGAATCGAACCCAGACCGCCTTGCTGTGAGGCGACAGTGCTAACCACCACACCACCATGCCGCCCTGGTGATCTGTAATTGAACTGTAATTGTAGCCCTAGTAATCATGCTCTGTCCAGAGACCCCACCGTGTTCTCCAGCTGCTGCTGTTAAAAAGGCTAACTGTGTGTGTGTGGGTGTGGGTGTGTGTGTGTGTGTGTGTGTGTGTGTGTGAGAGAGGCTGAGGCCACTCTGCTTGTCAGAGGTAATTGGCACAAACAGAAGACAGAACACTGACAAGCTCGTTACTCTAACCAGTATCCCCCCTTACACTCCTCTCCCCTTATGCTCTCTCTCTCTCTCTCTCTCTCTCTCTCTGTCCCTCTATCACTTTTGCCCTCTCTCTAACTCTGTTGCTCTCAGCATCTTTTCTCTAGTTACATAATTATATTTCCATTAAAAACAAGACGTAAAGAAGCAGAAAAAAGCAAATGTGTGCAGGTCTGTTGTGTGTGCAGGTCTGTTGTCTGCAGGTCTGTTGTCTGTGCAGGTCTGCAGTGTGCAGGTCTGTTGTGTGCAGGTCTGTTGTGTGCAGGTCTGTTGTGTGTGCAGGTCTGATGTGTGCAGGTCTGCAGTGTACAGGTCTGTTGTGTGTACATGTCTGTTGTCTGCAGGTCTGTTGTGTGTGCAGGTCTGTTGTGTGTGCAGGTCTCCAGTGTGCTGTACACGTGCTTGGTGTAGACCTGCTAAGTGAGAACAACCACATTCCATTCCACATTCCAGCATGATTCTCTTCTGTGAAGATTGAGTAATTCTGACAGAGTTGAGTAGTTCTGACAAGGTTGAGTGGTGCGTGAGACCTGCTCGTGAGGTGGGTTATACTGGCTTCTGTGCGAGGGGCGGAGTCTCAGGTTACTGCAGGCATACGTCACATGACAGATTTCCCAGATACACCGATGGAATGTTGGGTAAATCAGGTGATAGAGGGTTGTAGACTGAAAAAGAAAGATTGAAATCCAGTACAAAGAGAACACGCAGAAAGAGACAGCGAGGGAGAGGGGAGAGGGGGGGTGAAGTAGAGGGAGGGGGAACGAGGGAGAGAGAGGGGAGGGGGGTGAAGTAGAGGGAGGGGGAACGAGGGAGAGAGGGGGGGGTGAAGTAGAGGGAGGGGGAACGAGGGAGAGAGAGGGGAGAGGGGGGGTGAAGTAGAGGGAGGGGGAACGAGGGAGAGAGAGGGGAGAGGGGGGGGGTGAAGTAGAGGGAGGGGGAACGAGGGAGAGAGAGGGGAGAGGGGGGGTGAAGTAGAGGGAGGGGGAACGAGGGAGAGAGAGGGGGGGGGGGTGAAGTAGAGGGAGGGGGAACGAGGGAGAGAGAGGGGGGGGGGGGGGGTGAAGTAGAGGGAGGGGGAACGAGGGAGAGAAAGGGAGGTTTTTGTTCTGAGGGTTTGCTGTGGTGTTTGAACTTTTCTTCCTTATCTGAACCCAATTAGGACTGTGAGTTAAAGCAACTCCGTCTTCTGCTCCGTCCTAACCCTGCTCACCTTGTCCTAACCCCACTCACCCTGTCCTAACCCTGCTCACCCTGTCCTAACCCTGCTCACCCTGTCCTAACCCCACTCACCCTGTCCTAACCCTGCTCACCCTGTCCTAACCCCACTCACCCTGTCCTAACCCTGCTCACCCTGTCCTAACCCTGCTCACCCTGTCCTAACCCCACTCACCCTGTCCTAACCCTGCTCACCCTGTCCTAACCCTGCTCACCCTGTCCTAACCCTGCTCACCCTGTCCTAACCCTGCTCACCCTGTCCTAACCCTGCTCACCTTGTCCTAACCCCACTCACCCTGTCCTAACCCTGCTCACCCTGTCCTAACCCTGCTCACCCTGTCCTAACCCTGCTCACCCTGTCCTAACCCTGCTCACCCTGTCCTAACCCCTCTCACCCTGTCCTAACCCTGCTCACCCTGTCCTAACCCCACTCACGCTGTCCTAACCCTGCTCACCCTGTCCTAACCCTGCTCACCCTGTCCTAACCCTGCTCACTCTTCCCAGCCTGTGTGTAGAGGGGATGTCTCTCACCTTCACTACAGGGCACCAACATTAGCACCGTCCACATTACAGCCTCTTTTTAGTGCTAAGTGGCAAGTAGTTGGCAAATGGAAACAAACGTGTTGATACATAAAAGTTGTTTTTTTGTTTATATGTAAAAGTTAGTCTTTTGTTTACACGTAAAGGACCGTCTTTTGTTTACACGTAAAGGTTCATTTTTTTGTTTACCTGTAAACGTTCATGGTTTTACACCTAAAGGTTCGTTTTTGTTTACATGTAAAGGTTCGTTTTTGTTTACATGTAAAGGTTCCTTTCAGTGTGATTTGCAGGTCAGCGTAGTGTTTTTCACCTCACACAAAGCAGCTTGTGAACAGATCATGACTCTCATAACCTGCCTGAGTTTTTTTAGCTTAGCATTTATTAGATGTACATAACCCTCTGTGTGTGTGTGATTGTGGTGTTGTGTGTGTGATTGTGGTGTGTGTATGCATGTGTGTGTGTGTGTGATTGTGGTGTTGTGTGTGTGATTGTGGTGTGTGTGTATGCATGTGTGTGTGTGTGAGTGTGGTGTGTGTATGTGTACATGCATCTCTGACCCAGATATAAAGTCGTTGGCAGCTCTAAGGCAGGACACAGCTCATGATTAGGTCTCTGAGGGCTCATTCCAGTTGCACTACCACAGCCCAGAGAGGAAAAAGTATGTGTGTGTGTGGAAAAGTATGTGTGTGCAAGAGCTGTAGCATCCACCAAGATTAAAGCCTTCTACATATGCCATGTGTCCTCCAGGTCTCTAGGGGGAGGCGTCGAGTCACTGCTGCAGTGGGAGTGCTTTGTTCACACACTTATATAGACGGAGGCAGAACGAAACAAAGAAAGGGCTTCTGAAGACACCAGATAACACATCAAACATTCCAGCAGGCTAACTGACCTCTCCACGAGCTTCAGAGAAGGGTGTGTGTGTGTGTGTGTGTGTGTGTGTGTGTGAGTGATCAGCTGTCACAGCCCTGCACCTCCTCCTGATGCGTGCGTGTGATCTCCATGCGAGACCGCAACACGTGTGTTTCCCCTCCGCGTGTGGATGATCTGACAGATCCATTAGTAGTGTCGCCTGCCCATGTGTTGTTCTCCCTAAGGCTCCAATGGGGTCCATGTCTTCATTAGGACATGCCCACATGTGCACAGGGACATGGTGTCCTATCCATCAGCTACATGCAGCTCCTTTAATTAAGAGCTGCACCTCAGAACAACCATGCGCAAGTCCTTGTCCCGGCGAGACAGGCGGGACTCGGGGTGAGAGAGGACCAGAGAGGGTTTGTGTTGATGCTGCATTTTGTACCATCAGGTGGAATGCTAAGGGCCTGCTAGGCTGGTCCGGGGGAACGCGAGTCTGGCAGCATCATTCCTGACAGGCAGGGCAGGAGGCGGGGCTGGAGCAGTGGGGGTGGAGCAAGGGGGCGGAGACGCGGAGGGCAGGAACAGAAAACATTCAAATGCACTCGCCGAGAAGCTCAAAGTCAGCAGTGGTATACAGTAATGTTCAGAGTGACTTCAAAAGCAAACGAGGTCCAGACCTCTGTGCCGGCTGATGGACTTGTGGGTAACGTAGTGTATAGGAGGGTCAGACTGGTTTGCCGTCTCATCATGACTCTCGTCATTCAGTTCCACTGGCTACCTCAGACTCTTAGACAACACTATTTGTGCTGCACACATACAGATATATATGAATAAGGAAACAAACAGAATGCACAGCTCAAGGTTTCCAGAGAAATTAGATGTTTCAGACAGACGTCCTTCAAACAGGAGACCTTCAGACAGGAGACCTTCAGACAGGCATTCTTCAGACAGAAGAACTTCAGACAGGAGACCTTCAGACAGACGTCCTTCAGACAGGAGACCTTCAGACCGTAAACCTTCAGATAGTAGACCTTCAGACAGACATCCTTCAGACAGGAGACCTTCACACAGAAGACCTTCATCACCTGCACTCACTGCACTCTGGATCACTCCACTTGTGTGACGGGGGTGTTGGACACACTGGATCAGTCCACTTGTGTGACGGGGGTGTTGGACACACTGGATCAGTCCACTTGTGTGACGGGGGTGTTGGACACACTGGATCAGTTCACTTGTGTGACGGGGGTGTTGGACACACTGGATCAGTTCACTTGGCTGAACCAAAGCAACAATTTCCCCACTGTACACACACACACACACACACACACACACAATTATCAGGGATTAGCTGTGATGTGAAAAGTCTGTCCTGTTTCTCACCAAGAGTCCAGATGCTATTCTGGTTGCCCATACGTCTTTGTGGTGATCCAGTTCTCGGACCACGACAGGACGTTACTGCTGCAGCTCGGAGACAGCGTTAAAGTGGTAAAGTGGTCGAGACGGTTAGCGACACCACGGAGGGGTCAAGGGTCAGGGATCGGCTCAGCTCGTTAAACAATTTTCAGTCCTGCCGCTTCACTGTGTATGCAACTCCAGCGCTGTTTGTGATGTCAGCACATCAGACTTCGATTTTCTTCTGCTGACGAGCATCTGTCGAGTTGTCGATACCTGGATGGTCTCCGCAGAACACAGGCTCCAGAATTCAGCCATGCACATATGGCTGGAGTTTAGGTCTGGTGGATTAGAAATGTTGGAGGTGCATCCCAGCTTTATCTTTCCCTCTCTCTCTCTCTCTCTCTCTCTCTCTCTCTGTATTTCTGGTCTCTCTTTTCACTGTCAACACCGTCATAACAGAAGCTGTTGGGGCAGATGCTGTTAATCCTACATCACGCCCACACTCGGGCTTGGACCTGGACCACCAAGGTGAACGGGGTCACGCTCTCACTCTGTCCGCCTGGTTCTGGATCGGGTCTGGCCTGTCCTGGGTCCGTTCTGTCCTGGGTTGGGACTGTCCCAGGTCTGGTCCAGTCTGTCCCGGATCTGACCTGCTGCGTATGAGCCATTATTCTTTCAAAGTATGGCTCAAAATAGCCCAACAGCTTGTCATAGCAGAGCGAGCCTCCTGGCATCCAGTTTGCAGACGAAACGCGTTTGAAGTGCATTTCCATATTTTGATCTAAAAATAGTCTCCGATGACTGTCTTGGCCAGGCCCTGATGTCGGGTGGGGGAGAGGAAAGCAATCTGAGAGTCCGAGAGGCTTCGAGAAACAAGAAACAGCGAACCACCCCAGACACAGAGCTGGAAGAACCCTGTGCCCTCTGCCCCTGTGAGGCAGGTTTATAGAGCCCTGTGCCCTCTTTCTCTGTGTGGGGCAGGTTTAAAGAGCCCTGTGCCCTCTTTCCCTGTGTGGAGCAGGTTAAAGAGCCCTGTGCCCTCTGCCCCTGTGTGGGGCAGGTTTAACAGTGCCCTGTGCCCTCTCCCCCTGTGTGGGTCAGGTTTAAAGAGTCCTGTGCCCTCTTTCCCTGTGTGGGGCAGGTTTAACAGAGCATCCTCTGGTGCTGAGCCTGCCCTGGGCGTCGCCACGGAGTTTGTTGTCATGCCGCTCATCTCCATGCACTTACCTTTAATACGTGTTAGATGTTACATGTTACACGGCGATACACATTATGGTCTAATGGAAAATTCTGCATCCTGAGCCTTTAAGGCAGTGCTTTGGTTAGAGCATGCAGGGGGAGGGTGGAGAGTATCATCTCTGAGGTGGAGAGGTCTGGTTTAAAGGACGGTGTGGAGTTTAGAGGGAGAGAGAGAGAGAGAGAATCAGAGACAGAGTAATAGAGGGAGGCAGAGAGAGAGTGAGTCATGGAGAGAGAGCAGTAATAAGAAGAGAGATGCTCTTTCCTCTCCACTGAGCTCAGGAAGAAGAGGATCCAGCAAGGGATTGTGGGTGAGTGCCAGGCGGAAATGCGGGGAGGAAGAGTGCTGTGAAGAGGAGTGCAGCCAGCACACGTGGCCACACCCCCTGACAAAAGTGACCAGACCCCCGATGCACATGGCCACATCCCCTGGCACGCGTGACCACACCCCCTGGCACAAGTGACCAGACCCCCGATGCACATGGCCACACCCCCTGGCACATGTGACCACACCCCCTGGCACAAATGACCAGACCTCTGATGCACATGGCTACACCCCCTGCCATGCGTGGCCACACCCTCTGGTACAAGTGACCAGACCCCACAACAAACATGGCCACACCCCCTTGCACTCGTGACCACACCACCTGGCACAAGTGACTAGACCTCTGATGCACATGGCCACACCCCCTGCCATGTGTGGCCACACCCCCTGGCACAAGTGACCAGACCCCCGACGCACATGGCCACACCCCCTGGCACAAGTGGTGTGTAGAGGTGGTGTTTGTGTTCAGCAGTGGTGTGTAGAGGTGGTGTTTGTTCAGCAGTGGTGTGTAGAGGTGGTGTTTGTGTTCAGCAGTGGTGTGTAGAGGTGGTGTTTGTCTTGAGCAGTGGTGTGTAGACGTGGTGTTTGTTCAGCAGTGGTGTGTAGAGGTGGTGTTTGTCTTCAGCAGTGGTGTAGAGGTGGTGTTTGTGTTCAGCAGTGGTGTGTAGAGGTGGTGTTTGTGTTCAGCAGTGGTGTGTAGACGTGGTGTTTGTTCAGCAGTGGAGTGTAGAGGTGGTGTTTGTGTTCAGCAGTGGTGTAGAGGTGGTGTTTGTGTACATTTTCTCTGCCTGTACTCCTTATTCTGACAAGAGGACATCAATTCATGTGTAAATACATGTAATTCCGAGCCTCAGCTATTATGTGTTATCTCTTATGAGTCAGTTAGGCCTATTTAGGAATTTTCTAAATAGATTTCTAAATGGAACATTCATTCAGCTTTATGAGTTGTTTAATTATCTTCCATCTGCATCAGTTTAGAATAATTTAAAGTACATAAAATGTACTTTAAAGCAAAATAGTTCAGAAGTCCCCTGGAACTCATGTATTTTGTAGGCAGTTCACTGTGTGGAAACAACACACATACACACAGTTTTGTATTACTTTCTTTGTGGGGTATTATCATTGAAATTGAAGCAACAATAAAAAAAATTACAGAACTATTGGAAACCGTCTCAATGTCGGAACCAAATAATTGAGATGTTTCTCTGCTGTAATGGTGACGCTTGGTCGCTCAATATCTCTGCCTTCACACAGGAATGTGAAAACATCTCCAGATGGCAGATGGATTGAGAAGCAGTTCGGAGGTTATTTATTTTGTTTGTTCAGAGTGGTGAGCTCCCATCAGCCTTCTGGGGGACTTTCCTCCAACCGCACGTTGCGTAGGCGGGAGGCTTTATTGCTGCTTTATCCGCATAAACTTCTCCCAATAAATAAGAGGAATGTGGGTGTCAGCGTTTCTGAGTAATTGTTACAAATGGCCAATAAAGATCTGACTGGTGTGTAGTGCACAGAGCACCGCAGAACACGTCTCCTCATGCTGTAGGTGGAGCTCAGAAACCTTCGTAATCTCTCAGTGTAAAGAGGAAGCCCACCATAATCTCTCTGCTTAAAGAGGAAACCCACCATAATCTCTCTGCTTAAAGAGGAAACCCACCATAATCTCTGTTCGTACAGAGGAACCCCACCATAAGGTCTCTGCTTAAAGAGAAAACCCACCATAATCTCTCTGGTTAAAGATGAAACATTTATAATCTCTCTGCTTAAAGAGGAAACCCACAATAATCTCTCTGCTTAAAGAGGAAACTTTCATAATCTCTCTCCTTAAAGAGGAAACCCACCATAATCTCTTTTCTTAAAGAGGAAACTCACCATAATGTCTCTGCTTAAAAAGGAAATATTTATAATCTCTCTGCTTAAAGAGGAAACCCACCATAATGTCTTTGCTTAAAGAGGAAACTCACCATAATCTCTCTGCTTAAAGTGGAAATCCACCATAATCTCTCTTTTTAAAGTGGAATCCCACCATAATCTCTGTGCTTAAAGAGGAAACCCACCATAATCTCTCTGCTGAAAAAGGAAATATTTATAATCTCTCTGCTTAAAGAGGAAAAACACCAGTGTCGTGCATAACTGGACACAAACAAAGACATCGGGGTGATTTTGATTAGAAACACACTGTTCTGGAGGAATACTGGTGTGGAGTGGTGGGTGATGGTGGTGGGGTTGGTGAGTGGTGTTATTGGTGTTGCTGTAGATAGTGGTGGTAACGGTGTTGTTGGTGGTCGTAAGGGTAGTGTGATATCAGAAAATTCTGAATTTTCTGATATTCTCTTTGAATGATGGGTCCCTGTGAACACTTTAGAAGCACTTACTGCAAATCCTGTGGAAGTGTGTGTGTGTGTGTGTGTGTTTAAAAGCTGCCTTCCCATAATTACTTTATTGTTTCTTAGATTATGTGTGTTTTTATGAAAGCTATTTGTTTGTGATGGTGGATGTTTTTGAGGGATGTTTCTGGACATTTAGGATGCTGGATATTTTAGTCATGGGATGTTTTGGGTGATGGATATTTGGGGGTGATGGATACTTTTGGGTGATGGATATTTGGGGGTGTTGGATATTTGGGTTGATGGATATTTGGGGGTGATGGATATTTGGGTTGATGGATATTTGGGGGTGATGGATACTTTAGGGTGATGGATATTTGGGGTGATGGATATTTGGGGGTGATGGATATTTGGGGTGATGGATATTTGGGGTGATGGATATTTGGGGGTGATGGATACTTTAGGGTGATGGATATTTGGGGTGATGGATATCTTGTGCTGGATGTTTTTGGTGCTGGATGTTTTGAGACTCCTGGACATTTTGGAGTGCTGTGTTGTGGAGATCAGAGCAGGTCGTAAGGTCTGAGGCCTGTAGAACCCCCTCAGTGACCCCATGTCAGTGTGCAGTTCTGCAGAACACGGAGAGGAGAGCTAGCCGCACGTCCAAAGAACACGTTAAACAGGTCAACCTGCATCGGTTAAACTCACCTGTGCAACACACCTGTTACATTCACCTGTAAACTCACCTGTGAAACACTGTAATGTCGTGTTATGTTAAAGGTTCTGTAATGTCGTGTTATGTTAAAGGATCCATAATGTCATGTTGTGTTAAAGTCTCTGTAATGTCATGTTGTGTTAAAGGCTCTGTACTGTCGTGTTATGTTAAAGGTTCTGTAATGTCGTGTTGCGTTAAAGGTTCCGTAATGTCATATTATGTTAAAGGCTGCATAATGTTGTGTTGTGTTAAAGGGTCCGTAAGGTTGTGTTGTGTAAAAGGTTTTGTACTGTCGTGTTATGTTAAAGGCTCCGTAATGTAGTGTTGTGTTAATGGTTGCGTAATGTCGTCCATCGATCAGCCCACAATGAGCGCACAGTCAGGTTATTGTTGCGTTAACTTCTCTACACTGTGACTGGTCAAAGGTCATACTGAGAAGCAGCCCATAGCTGATCTAGAGCCGGGTGCAGAGAGGGTAGAGAGAAAGTGAGGAAGGGAAGAGAAGGAGTGATAGAGAGAACGAGAAAGAGAAGAAGGAGGGAGGAGAAAGCCAAGTGTAATACAGGTGGCCCCTCCCACAGAAATCACCACTGCCAATCCCCCAGTGCCGAAAACACCGTCTTGCCACATCTTCTTTTCTTCCTGCATCCAATGGAAGCACAGTCTTCTGTCTCCGCCTCCTCTCACCCTTTCTGCAACACTGGTGAAGTGTTAGACTGAAGTCAGCAGAACGGCAGATTGGAGAAGAGAGGCCTTCTCCATCACTCCCATATTTCAAGAGAATCCTCCTGGATGCAGCTCAAAGTACAAGCTACAAACATCACGTTTGTGGTGTTGAAACTCTGCATTAGCATATTCACACTTTTGAATCAGCCGAGGGGAACTAATTACTTTTGCGTGTGTATTTCAGTTCATCAGCTCCACTGAACATGTGTGAAAGGGTCTTGAGATGGTGAATCAAGCTAATGTCCCAGGTGCAGTTGGGTAGATGATTCAGAGAGGGGGGAGGGGTCGGGCGGTGCGGGGGGAGTGGTCGGGTGGTTTGGGGGGAGGAGGCAGGTTGTGCAGTGGGAGTGTTCAGGTGGTGCGAGGGGAGGGGTCATGTGGTGTGGTGGGAGGGGTGAGGTGGTGTGGGGGGAGGGGTCAGGTGGTGCGGTGGGAGGAGTCAGGTGGTGCGGGGGGAGGGGTCGTAAGGGCGTAAGGGTCCTGCTCATTTACATTCCACAACTCCACAACTTTGCTGGAGGTCAGGAAAGCTTGTTTGAAAAGGTCAGACCATAGACTCCTTGAGCTCCCGGAGGGATAATAGGTCATACCTCATCTGAGAGAATCATTTCACAGGAGTACAATGATGGTGTTTCAAAAGCAGTTCTTTAAAACCCCAACCTTATGAAAGGCCATAACAATAACTCATGTAAATCATTTCCCTTATATTAAGATTATGTAACACTGATCATATAACTAACTCATCTACCGGATGCTTATTCCATCAAAGACTCACGGATTCTGTGGTTCTGAAGCATCTCCGCAGTAGCGCAGAGGAGTCCCAGTTCCCAGCGTTAGCGATCAACTGCACTTAGCAGATTTGCGTGTTAAAATGAAGGATGCTGTTAGAAAGTATGAATGCTAAAGTAATAAAAGCCATTAGAGAACAGAAATGCGGACGTATGCATAGTGGGGTTTATTAAATCTGCTGCAGGAGCCGCACGGAGCTGCGTGAGCATTCGTATGCGCGTTACGTCTCCATTATTCCACTGCCATTGTCTGTGTGTAATTAAATAAGTTCGTTTAGTCGAGGGAGAAAAATGTTAGCAAACAGGAAAGTGCTTTCTGGGTCCTGGGTCCTCTGTCCGAATAGGACTGGTGCAGGGAAACTGATTTAAATGTCTTAGAACTAATTATAAAGACTCTGAAATGCTTGATTTAATTGCCTCTTTAAAGTGATTTAAATGTCTCAGTCATGAATGACCGCAAGCATCGGTGACATCCTGGTGTGCCCAGGAGAAGAGGGGAGACTCAAACGAGCCATCGCAGGAGAGCAGGGGAGACTCAAACGAGCCATCCCAGGAGAACAGGGGAGACTCAAATGAGCCATCGCAGGAGAGCAGGTGAGACTCAAACGAGCCGTCCCAGGGCAACAGGGGAAACTCAAACGAGCCATCGCAGGAGAGCAGGGGAGACTCAAACGAGCCGTCCCAGGGCAACAGGGGAGACTCAAACGAGCCATCGCAGGAGAGCAGGGGAGACTCAAACGAGCTGTCCCAGAACAACAGGGGAGACACAAACAAGTTACGACTGCTCCATGCACCCAGCCCTGCGTCTCATCTTCAGGGGAAGGAGTCGAAGGAGATGACTGACAGGCAGCAGGAAATGATGTGCAAGAGAGAAGGGAGCTGATTGGCCGGGCTGAGAGCCGACATCCCTCCGGCTGTCGATTCGGTGACGTCAGCCTACAAGCATCCAGACTGTCCGGAGAGCATCCAGAGATTGACACTGAGAGTCTGCAGGGCGTGTCCAGAGGGCGTGTCCAGAGGGCGTGTTCATAATGCAGTTAGCGCAGAACGTTTGGGGGAACGGACGCCGTGTTGGTGCAGACACTTCACCGACATCCCTGTGCCTTCTACTCAGTTTTGGGTCTAGAACAAGCAGGTCGATGTTTGTGTCTGACGCCATCGATCGTGGGAATGTTATTCCGTCCCTTTAATAAAAATGCAGGCCATCACGAAAACACTGGACGTCCGGCTTGTTGTTTATGTGCAGAATTAGCGTTGGACTGAGACAGATTAGTTAGCCTTTGACATCAATCGACTGCAATAAATCCGCAAGATTAGAGGAGCATCCAAGGACTGATCTATAGGAGGATAAGGGGGAAAACCCAGAAGAAGAGCTATCGTGCCATAATGAACAGGAAATGAGCCTGGTGCTGATCTCCATAGTGAAGTGATGTAGGAATGAGGAGTCTGGAAGATTAGACACCATTACATCCTCACACAGATCCACACACATCCACACACATCCTCACACACATACACACACACATCTTCACACACATCCACACACATCCTCACAGACATCCAAACATACATCCACACACATCCTCACACACATCCACAAACACATCCTCACAAACCCTCACACACACCCTCACACACTGGAGTGCAGGGGGGATTACTGCTAAGGCTGGGGATTTGGAGAACATTTGTGTTAATCAGCATATACGTGTGCGTGCACACATACACACAGACTCACACACACAGTCTCACACACACACACACACATACAGAGACACACATACACACACAGGCTCACACACATACACACACAGGCTCACACACATACACACAGTCTCACACACACACACACACAGGCTCACACACACACACACAGTCTCACACACACACACACACAGGCTCACACACACACACACACAGTCTCACACACGCACAGTCTCTGTCTTGCTCATGCAGATCTCCTTAGACTCTGCACTAAACATGGCTTCTTTCTGTTGGTACTACCAGTATATATATATATATATATATATATACACACACACACACACACACACACACACACACACATGCACATTCTCACATACACTCACACACTCACGTTCTCAGACACACTCGTTCTCATACAAACTCACACACGCTCTCACACACACATGCTTACACCCACACACGCCACATATACATACACACACACACACACACACTCACAGCTGTGTCTCTTCGTTCATCTGGTGCAAGTGTCTCACCTTGACCCGCTCCTTGTGTTGACCACTGGACACTGCCCCGCCCACCAGAGCTCAACAGACCAATGAGAAGTCACGGCAACTGTTAGGGAAGCTGCTTTGAAACAGCAGGAGGACTACAGTGTATCCGGCAACCTGATACAGTCCCATCTGATATTATGATGGATGCACCAGTCTGGCTGCTGCATTGCTGTATTAGATTATTAGTATGGAAGCAGATGCTCAGTGCTCCTCCCAGGACGGTTAGAACAGAGCACTGATTAGCACCACAACAGCGAGGGTTGCTGTTCTGGATCACAGTTGGACGGCAATAGGGGTTCTGACCTCAAACTCCAGTACAGGGGGCAGTAAAGCTCTTAACGATTGCAGTAATAATGGGCTGTGGCTCTGTCGTGTTGGCCCAGACAGTAGCGCTGCTGTGTCTGGACATCGGCTGGTGAAAGCAGATGTTTTCCCACGCCCCGGTTTACGCCGCCCGTCCCAACAGCTTCTGGATGCCTGTGGAAGATCGGAAAAAAGCACTTCGCGGCGAGGGCGTGTTGTTCAGGAAAGTCCATCTCTGAAATAAATGTCAATTCACCCACCTCCACAGCGATTGGCCCGTGGGGAGGCGGGGCGGGGACGCTGGTGAGATGGGCGTTTGGGTGTGGAGCATCTGTCTGCAGCGATCTGCTAGTGTGATTGACAAACTGCAGAAATCCTACAACAAATGTGAATGTTCTAGAGAGGCACTGGAGCGAATCGCCACACAATTCTTCAATGTACGTTTCACAAAGTGGCTGACCGATGATCTGCACTTGTGCAGCTGAGCGGTGAGTCCAGGGCCGTCGCTGCTAACCCAACCCATCGTCCTGTTCCCCAGAACAGCTTTTAGTTCAAACGATGTTTGCTGCAGGACTTTGGTTGCTGAAGAACACACCTGTCTCGCTGGGTATGCTTCATTTGTCTTCACATAAAGAAGGTGAAGAAATGTTCAATGAAGTTTAACCAAGTCGGTTATTGGGGTCTGAACTCAGTCAAGCCGTGTCCATGTGTCCGTGTCTGCCACCAAATGCACCTCACAAATCAGCTGAGTTGAAGTGAAGAACTGACCTTGAGCTGAAGAGGAGAACTGACCTTGAGCTGAAGAGAAGAACTGACCTTGAGCTGAAGCGAAGAACTGACCTTGAGCTGAAGAGAAGAACTGACTTTGAGCTGAAGAGAAGAACTGACCTTGAGCTGAAGAGGAGAACTGACCTTGTGCTGAAGAGAAGAAATGACCTTGAGCTGAAGAGAAGAACTGACCTTGAGCTGAAGTGCAGAACTGACCTTGAGCTGAAGAGAAGAACTGACCTTGAGCTGAAGAGGAGAACTGACCTTGAGCTGAAGAGAATAACTGACCTTGAGCTGAAGAGGAGAACTGACCTTGAGCTGAAGAGAAGAACTGACCTTGAGCTGAAGAGAAGAACTGACCTTGAGCTGAAGAGGAGAACTGACCTTGAGCTGAAGAGAAGAACTGACCTTGAGCTGAAGAGAAGAACTGACCTTGCTCAGGAAAGCCTTGTCTGCACCAGACATACTCCACGTCATTAATTAATAGAGTGAATCCCAGAGAGGGAGCCAAGATGTCTGAGCTGGTGTGAGGGTTTGAGAGCCATCAGAGGACTGTCCACACACTCAGGGGAACGCATGGACCTTTTGTGTTGGAACATGCTGAAGTGAAAAATTACACTAATTGGATTCCAGCGGACACGGTGTTGTTGTTGAATTCGAGATTAGTGAAACTGCATTGTGAGGAGTTTCTCCTGTAGGGTTTTAATTTGATTCTGTGTGTATTTAAGGAGCAAAACTCAAGACTGTGTTTGTTGTGTGGTCTGTGTGGGATGTTAAGAGCGTTAGAGCAGACTGGTACAGGGAGGATTGGGAGAGATGAGACAGTTTATAACCTTAACAGCCTTACCTCCACCACCACCTCCACCTCTACCACCATCACCACCACCACCTCCACCACCACCTCCACCTCTACCACCATCACCACCTCCACCACAACCTCCACCTCTACCACCACCACCACATCACCATCTCCACCACACCACCACATAAATACCTCCACCATCACCACCACCGCATCACCACCTCCACCACAACCTCCACCTCTACCACCATCACCACCTCCACCACATCATCACAACATCCACCACCTCCACCACACCATCACCACCACCTCTATTACTACAACCACCATCATCCTCACGCAGCATTGGGCAAGCTAGAGATCCCAAACACCACAGATCAGATGTGCAGAGCCAGCAGGAGGGAGGGTGTTGATGGGCGAGGCTCCACCTCCACCTTTAAGATCCACCTCCACCTGTGTGTGTGTGTGTACAGAACTGGGAAGAGGCGAAGAGTTAAATAAAAAAGGCCGGTTGTGCTCCACCAAGAACGGCTCCACACACACACACACACACACACACACACCTTTTTCACACAAATGCTGAGGAAGAAGAGATGTCTCTCCCAGCATATGTTTTGCTTGCACAAACAGACTTTGGTGTGCTGGTGTCTCTAGTGTTTGTGGCTTAGTGCTGACTGTACTGTGTGTGTGTGTGTGTGTGTGTGTGTGTGTGTGTGTGTGTCTCAGAGAAATAGCTGTATCTATCACAAATGTAGTTCTTCACTTCAGTTCTCCAAAAATATAAACTGCTATTGCCTCAAAAACACTGACCCTCAGTGGAGCTGCTCAGGTCACAAGGTCGTGTCCTCCTGCTGTATGGGCCTGTGCACTGGTGACCCTCAGAGACCTGCACATTTAGCAGTGGCCCTGGGGGCTAAGATGGAGCTCCTAACACCTGAGAGGAGAGGAGAGAGGGGAGGAGAGGAGAGGGGAGGGGAGGAGAGAGGACTGTTTGTTTAGGGTCATATAAATAGTAACAAGACCAAGATCTGGGTCAGACCTTAATCCGGTCCTGGTCTTGGCCAAATGAACCTTGGCTGGAGTGAGTCAGTGCATGAATAATCCCCGGACCAGATTAACCGCAGCATCTGCTGGAGATGAGATCCCTGTGTCCGTTCTGCTGGTCATGTGATCAAGTGTTCCGGGACCGTGTCCAGGACGCTCAACTTCAAAGACCTTCCACCTCTTCCACAGGCAGGAGGCCAGAGAGGCACTAAACCCTCCTTCTGTTTACACTCAGCCATCCCAACAAACACTCTCATTATGTTGTGCAGGGTGTATTCAGGGCTCACAGTTCAGGACCACGGCCAGCTCTTTTGGCCGCGTGTCATTATGGGAGTGACTTTTCCTCAGAAGGGCTGTCACTGGCCAGATTACAAGTCAATCACTCACCTCCACCAATCTGCATGTGGCAGGTATCCTCTTCAACACCCCAAATTCCTGTTAACGGATGTCAGGGGCGTCACTGAGAGGTGTGCACCATTGAGCTGATGCTGAGTCTGTCTTGCTGGGCTGGAATGATTTACAGGCAGCAATGCATTCTGGGTAAGGGGGGGGGGGGGTGCTTCTAGGAGTGATGGTGTTAATACTCTCGCTGGAGGGATACACAGTGGGCTTCCGTGTGGGGTATTAAACTCTTTCTTTATTAACTTCTTTCTTGTTTCAGTAGCCCGCCAGATTTTTTTTAATGAAATGATAAAATGAGAACATTTCAGGTATATTTAAGGTATATTTTACCTGCTGCAGTCGGGTGCTGTGCTGAGACATTCGGATCATCATTCACTATATATATATATATATATATATATATATATATATATATATATATATATATATATATATATGGCTGCAACTCAATGCATTTAGGCATGTAGACATGGTCAAAACGATCTGCTGCAGTTCTACCGAGCATCAGAATGGGGAAGAAAGGTGATTTAAGTGACTTTGAACGTGGCATGGTTGTTGGTGCCAGACGGGCTGGTCTGAGTATTTCAGAAACTGCTGATCTACTGGGATTTTCACACACAACCATCTCTAGGGTTTGCAGAGAATGGCCCGAAAAAGAGAAAATATCAAGTGAGCAGCAGTTCTGTGGGTGCAAATGCGTTGTTGATGCCAGAGGTCAGAGGAGAATGGCCAGACTGGTTTGAGCTGATAGAACGGCAACAGTTACTCAAATAACCAATTGTTACAACCGAGGCAGAAGAGCATCTCTGAACACACAACATGTCGAACCTTGAGGCGGATGGGCTATAGCAGCAGAAGACCACACAGGGTGCCACTCCTGTCAGCAAAGAACAGGAAACTGAGGCTACAGTCGCCTCAATTGAACAATATAAGATTGGAAAACGTTGCCTGGTCTGATGAGTCTCAATTTCTGCTGCGACATTCGGATGGTAGGGTCAGAATCTGGCGTCAATAACATGAAAGCATGGATCCATCCTGCCTTGTATCAACGGTTCAGGCTGGTGGTGGTGGTGCAATGGTGTGGGGGGATATTTTCCTGGCACAATTTGGGTCTATTAGTACCAACTGAGCATCGTGTCCATGCCACAGCCTACTTGAGTCTTGTTGCTGACCATGTCCATCCCTTTATGACCACAGTGTACCCATCTTCTGATGGCTACTTCCAGCAGGATAACACGCCATGTCATAAAATCATCTCAGACTGGTTTCTTGAACATGACAATGAGTTCACTGTACTTGAATGGTGCATAGTCATGTTGGACGGGGCCACAGCTCCAAACTGTTCCCACAAGGTTGGGAACATGGAATTGTCCAAAATGTCTTGGTATGCTGAAGCGTCAGAGATCCTTTCAATGGAACTAAGGGGCCAAGCTCAGCTCCTAAAAAACAACCCCACACTGTGAGGAGAGGGGAGGAGAGGAGAGGGGAGGAGAGGAGAGGGGAGGAGAGGGGAGGAGAGGAGAGGAGAGGGGAGGAGAGGAGAGGAGAGGGGAGGGGAGGAGAGGAGAGGGGAGGAGAGGGGAGGGGAGGGGAGGGGAGGAGAGGAGAGGAGAGGAGAGGAGAGGGGAGGGGAGAGGGGAGGGGAGGAGAGGAGAGGAGAGGAGAGGGGAGGGGAGGAGAGGAGAGGGGAGGAGAGGGGAGGGGAGGAGAGGGGAGGAGAGGAGAGGGAGGGGAGGAGGAGGGGGGGAGGAGAGGAGAGGGGAGGAGAGGAGAGGAGAGGGGAGAAGGAGAAGGGGTCTTTCCATGTGTGAAGAGGGGGCAGAGAGCTCTAGGCTGTTGTCGCACTGCGTGTTCGAATGAGCTGTCAGCTGGACAGGAGACAGCGACACAGATATGCGGCGACAGGATGAAAGGACACATCCCCTCCACTGTTAAAGGCTTTAATTACGAGCGGCATCTATCTAATGAAAGATAAGCCGCTCTGTAATGAAGAACAGGGGATATTAAAGGAGGCGTCCATGTGCTGTAGTAATAACCTCCTCATCGCACTGACAGCCTCAACCAGCCGTAGCTGCCCCGTCACGTTACGGAGATGAAGTGTCTGAATTCCTAATGATCGGGATCTATCATTAGGACAGGATCGGCTCTTATATTGCACCTTTTCCTCCTGATTCAGGACCAGCAGACCGCACCTCCCCTAATTCCCTGTTTTACCATTAAAGGATGGGCGAGCTGATTGCAGAGCAGTGTGGCACATCCACGCCCAGGCAGGTGTGTTTGTTTGCTTCTTCCACCGTGAGGGGTGGGACTATGTCACTGTGAGAAACGCGTGATCAACAATCCCCCTGCTAGCAAAGCCCTGGCTGTCTGAGGCGCTGCTCCATGAGCCCGTTTGGAGTGTGCCGAGCTGGAGAAGGAGCCTGTTCAAAGCCCCACTTTGCTACGACTAGGTGGGGAGCTGAAACCGTATGCAAATGATTTGTTTATCTGTTGATCTGTTTTTATCCTTTGGTGTTTTTCCCCCCCTGACGTTTTCAGATATGCTAATACGGGTGAAAAAAAGAAAAAGTCTTTCATGGTGACAGAAAGGTACTGTCAGTCTGATGCTTCAATAACCCCGATCTGCTTTAGGGATGTTCCTGAATGACCCAGTTATGCTTTCTGGAAGTTCCTGGATAACCCAGTCTTGGATAACCTGGTTCTGCTTTAGGGATGTTCCTGGATAATCCAGTTCTGGATAACCCGGTTCTACTTTAGGGAGATTCCTGGATAATCCAGTTCTGCTTCAGGGAGGTTAGTGGATTAGTGGTGATTACTCAGTCCTGGATTTCCTGGTTCTGCTTTCAGGGGGTTCCTGGATAACCTAGTTCTACCTTAGGGACATTCCTGGATAACCAAATTCTGCTTTAGAAAAGTTACAGTAGCTGGAAAGAGGAGAACAGGAAACGGAGGAACAAAGAGACAGACACTGCAGAACATACTCCAAGTGGAGTTTAATTACATTTCTTCTGATTGTGATGACATGAGAAATAAAAAGAAGACACAAACAGAGTGAAAGAGAGAGAGAGAGGATCAGAGAGAGAGAGAGAGGATCAGAGAGAGAGAGATACAGGATCAGAGAGACAGGATCAGAGAGACATCAGATACCTCTTGTCTTTATTCTAGATATAGAGTTACAGTTAGGGTTAGAGTTAGGGCTTGGTTAGAGTTAGGGTAGGAGATGGGTTAGAGTTAGGGTTGGGTTAGAGTTATGGTTAGGCTTAGGGTTAGGGTTAGGAATAGGAGTTGGATTAGAAGGCTGTTCCACATGCACACCTGCCCTTGTTTAAACTGTAAGGAGTAATATGCATTTTTCAGTAAAGGACCTTCTAGAAATGTTTCCAGCATAGTAAATTCCACTCTGGGTCAGACCGAGATGTGAACACTGTGTTGTTTTCCGGGGGGCACCAAATTTCCTGTTCTTCTTCTGTGCTTTTCAGTACATCATGACAGTCACAGAGAAGAACAGCATTAGGACAGACCAGGGACGTCCAGCCATTCTGATTTTAAATTAGCACAGGATAATCTCCCAGTGCACATATCGTTCTGGGTGGAACTGAGATGAGACGGGGAAAAACCCTCAAAAGAGGAGGAGCATCCTGCCCTTCCCCCGCACAGACGGCTCGTTAGGGATAATTGTCTAACGACGGCTGCTTCGCCCTCAAATCTGAGCCCAAAGCCTTAATTACAGCCGCAACCCGGCAACGGAGGTGGCGGCGTTGGTGCTGATGTTGAAGGACGTCTCCGTGGAGACACTCCCTCGGCGAGCTCGGCCCAGGCAGACGCTGACGGGGGTGTTATTATAATAAGGAATTAAGAGCTGATTTCATTCTCTCCTGCGCGCGGTAATCCAGAGACGTGCTCAATCATATTTGCGCTTTTAATGATGTTACTCCATATTTATCAATTGTTTAGCTTTCACCCTGATTAAGAATAATCCCTGCGGCTGTGTCTGTCTTTCTAAATCCCATTGTCTTCTAATCTGCTCAGTCTCTCTCTGCCTCTCTCTATCTCTCTCTCTCTCCCTCTCTCTCTCTCTCCCTCTCTCTCTCTCCCTCTCTCTCTCCTCCTCTCTCTCTGTTATCTGTTGATGTGCTGGGGACTTTGATCTTGTAATGGGATGTTTTGAGCGAACCCCGCTGTTCTGCGGAGTGCTGACATGAGGCAGAAGCGTGGAGCTGATGGTTTATAATGCGTTTATAATGCCTTTATAATGCTCTTCATGAGCTGTGTAATTAGGAGAGCGTAGAGTCATTCTGGGTGCACACAGCCTTTCTTGTTTTGCCATTGGATCATTTTAGGTGATTAGCATCAACATAAAAATGATGTGTATAGCATGTTATATTTGAGTCAGGAATGTGTGTTTGTGTGTGTGCTGAGGAACAGCTGTCCATTTGAACAACCAGGCGCTCTATCCACACAAATACACACACACATAGATACACACAAACACACACAGGTTCCTGACACAAATAACACAGTGGTCAGTGTGTGTGTGTGTATGTGATTTCGGTCCTCTTCAAGAACACACCACAAGTATTTTAAGAAATCAGGAATAAACTCTTGTACAGAGGATCCTTTCTCTGTAACAAGGAACAGTTCAGCCTCAAGAGGAAAAGCTAATAGTCAGCTGTTCGTGTTCATATTATAAACCCAAAAGGTTTTGCAGAGGGGTGACCTTCTCACCTTTATCTGATTGGCTTGCTGGAATTCTCTCCAGAGCACTGCTTCTCCCCATTGGCTGCCAGCTGGTCAGCTGACTGATGTACCAACAGCTGATTGGATTGTGTATCTGGTCAGACTGAGCTCTTCTTGTCCCCTGTCAGCATTAACACTCGTAGCTGTGAGGTCTGAACTGAGTATGTACTGAGGCGTGTACTGGGAGGCGTGTCCTGGGAGGCATCTTCTGGGAGGCGTGTACTGGGAGGCG
>JAGXOD010000106.1:280000-345000 GCA_020368025.1 Brachyhypopomus occidentalis
TGGCAGGGTTCATCTGGGGATCATGATGCTCATGAGTGAGTGTGGCCATCACTGGATCTCCAGGAGAAGAGTTGGGGCTCTGTAGATCTCCAGGGGCGAGTTTGGGGGTCACTGGATCTCCATGAGTGATTAGATTTGAAGATCATTAGATCTCCAGGAGTGGGTTTGGGAACCATTGGATCTGTAGCAGTGGGGTTGAATATCACTAGAGGGAGTGACCTTGTCTGTGTGACTGATTTCCCGGATGGACAGACAAACCACATTAACTTCTACCCTAGTGTGGATCTGGCAAGGCTGAGTTTACGTTTTTTCTGCTCCAAAAGGTCTCAAAATCACAAATACACTTATTTTATGCTAACAAGGTGTAACGATTCTAGTAATTATAGTGTCTTCACATTAAATAGGACAGTACAGGAGTGTCAACACACTGTTACCCATTACACACTGATACCCATTACACACTGATACCCGTTACACACTGTTACCCATTACACACTGATACCCGTTACACACTGTTACCCATTACACACTGATACCCGTTACACACTGTTACCCATTACACACTGATACCCGTTACACACTGTTACCCATTACACACTGATACCCATTACACACTGATACCCGTTATACACTGTTACCCTTTACACACCGATACCCGTTACACACTGTTACCCATTACACACTGATACCCATTACACACTGATACCCGTTACACACTGTTACTCATTACACACTGATACCCATTACACACTGATACCCATTACACACTGATACCCGTTACACACTGTTACCCATTACACACTGATACCCATTACACACTGATACCCGTTACACACTGTTACCCATTACACACTGATACCCATTACACACTCATATCCGTTACACACTGTTACCCATTACACACTGATACCTGTTACACACTGTTACCCATTACACACTGTTACCCATTCCACACTGATACCTGTTACACACTGTTACCCATTACACACTGATATCCGTTACACACTGATATCCGTTACACGCTGTTACCCATTACACACTGATAGCCATTACACACTGTTACCCATTATACACTAATACCCATTACACACATACCCATTACACACTAATACCCATTACACACATACCCATTATACACATGCCAATTACACACTAATACCCATTACACACATACCCATTATACACATACCCATTACACACTGTTATCCATTACACACATACCCATTAAACACTATTACCAATTACACACTGATACCCATTAAACACTTTTACCCATTACACATTAATACCCATTAAACACTGATACCCATTACACACTGTTACATACTCTGTCACTTATTTTATTCAAATTCTAGTTTATATAGTTCCACTCTTATGTATGGTTACGCTGTAATAGTGGTGTAATATAAAATGGTCCCATAAAAAACAGACAACACAAATACATATTTCTTTCAGAGCTTCCCATATTATAGCGTTTATTATCAGAGACTGAGAGGAAGAGAGTAAGGCACACACCCCACCACCTCCACCACCTCCACCTACACACACCCCTCCACCTCCACCACCTCCACACACCCCACCACCACCACCTCTACCTCCACCCCTCCACCTCCACACACCCTCACTCCTCCACCCCTCCACGTCCACCACCTCCACCTACACACACCCCACCACATCCACCTACACACACCCCACCACCTCCACACACCCCACCACCTCTACCTCCACACACCCTCACTCCTCCACCCCCTCCACCCCACTCAAAGCCCCACCACCGGCTGCCTTCCCTTTCATCTGTGCCTTGGTCAGA
The DNA here is from genome assembly GCA_020368025.1 of Brachyhypopomus occidentalis. Classification (NCBI taxonomy): domain Eukaryota; kingdom Metazoa; phylum Chordata; class Actinopteri; order Gymnotiformes; family Hypopomidae; genus Brachyhypopomus; species Brachyhypopomus occidentalis. The sequence goes on from JAGXOD010000106.1 coordinate 281,811, forward strand.
CATGCAACTCTCTTTCGTCAGTCTGTCATCATGTCAAGCCATCCTGAACATCTGTGATGGTGCTGGGATAGATGTGTGTGTTTGTGTGTGTGTGTGCTTGGTGGGTGTATGAACCTATTTCCGAAGCACTGCTAACTTCTGCCTTCATGGTGCATAAGTGTAAGTATTTTTGCATGAAACAGCCTGTCATCTTCCTGTGTATTTGTTTTAGTGTGTGTGTGTGTGTGTGTGTGCATTTGTGTCCTACAAAACAAGCATGTGATCTATTTCTGTATAAACACAACAAAAATGACAGACAGTTTGCTTGAAAGGTTCTCCATTCCAAAACAACAGCACTATACATCTCCCACATTCAGTAACACTCACACACACACACACATGATTGCACGAACAACGGACCACACAAACTACCTCCCTCTCTCTGTCTTACTGTCTTATCCTTATAAAAACACACACATTCTCTCTCTCTGTCTTTCTCTGCATTCTTTATACGGACACACACACATACACATGCACACACAAATTAGACACAATTACGTATTGCATCACTAAATGTTACAGTGTCTGTCATTCATATTTAGATGCCACATTCTAGCTGCACTTACAGACTGTGGACCTCACTGTAAATAACCCAGTGTGAAATGACATTAGCCACTCAACCCCAGGGATTTTCTGCCCTAAATCATGGCAGATTCTGTATTATTCATATGCTCTTATAGCGTGACATATCTGGGGGAGGGTAACATATCTTTGCCGTACATTTCTAATTGTTTTCCACTGAGCTCTGTCTGCAGTAAAGTGCAGCAGGCTAATCCGTCTTAGTAAAGATGGAGAATGACTCCCCTCCACCCTCTACACCCTCCACCCTCTGCTCTGGGAGAACGGGCAGATGGGGAGGGTGGTACAGACGCATCACTACACCATGCTAGATGGGCTGGGGCAGCATATAAATATACTTCCAGGTATTCGGGTATAAATCATTTGTTTCCTTCCAGCAAATTCAGGATAATTAGACGCATACTGTGGTAGACTGCTCCACCACAGAGAAGATGGAGAGGAGCTGTCCATGGTGCTGAAAACATCAGCATTCACCAGAATGTAGATAGGAGTTGTCCATGGTGCTGAACATGTCACCATCCATTTGAAGGTAGAGAAGAGCTGTCCGTAGTGCTGAACTCACCACCATTCCCGGTAGAGCATATATCCCGCTGTCCATGGTGCTGAAATCCCACCTTTGGTCTCCCTGCTTCGAATGTGAGATGTCTCTGATAACACGGCTAATAAGAAGTGAAGGCTAACAGAACCCAATTAAAATTATGCAAATTGCATCACAGCTAATTGGGGGACTATTGGCTTTCACTTTCTAATTTCAGGCAAGGGTTGGGTTGTTTTTTGGGGTTTTTTTCCTCGGTCAAGCTGTTATTTTGAAGCATTTGTGACCGCCCCAGGTTGCCACCATGGCTTGCTACGTTTAGCTGCCAAAAAGTGTCCAGAAATGATTGCAGAGTTGGAAGTTGATGCGCACGTGGGTTAAGCTGGCCGGTGACTGACGGGCCCAGTTAAGCCGGCCAGTGAGTGACAGGCCAGTTAATCACAACCGCCGGTCGGCGTCAGGATGGCTGGGTGTGAGATTACGGGCGGTGGCGGAGCGGCGTGGCGCTCGGCGCTCGGCTCACTGGGCTGCGCGTGTAAGCTGAGATTAGTCGGGGTAAGCCGCAGCAGTCGGTGATGAATATCAGCCAGGCTTCAGGCTCTGGAGTCAGAGCCAGGGTTTACTTCAGTGCTGGCTTGTGTCTGGAGATGGAATTAAACTCGACAATCAAGAACCGCAGCAAAAGTGGCACCTATCAAAAGCTCACAGACTTTTGTGATGGAGTCTGGGAGATCTTCGGCTGGCTTTGTGAGGATCTTCTGATGGGTCTGGGAGATCTTCTGCTGGGGCAGGGAGATCTTCTACTGGTGCTGGGAGATCTTCTGCTGGGTCTGGGAGATCTCCAGCTGGCTTTGTGAGATCTTCTGTTGGGTCTGGGAGATCTCCAGCTGTCTTTGTGAGATCTTCTGCTGGGTCTGGGAGATGTTCTGCCATTGCTGTTTTTGTGGTTCAGTCTCATGTTTCTGGTTTACTTCCTCATGATGCAATTCTGTGACTCTCCCTCTCTGACATCATTCCAGGGAATCGCGATGGGCTCTCGGCTCTGTCTGGAACGCTGCCCCGTTTCCTGCAGGAGCCCGATGATGCGTATATCGTCAAGAGCAACCCGATCAAGCTACGGTGCCGGGCACAGCCCGCTCTGCAGATCTTCTTCAAGTGCAATGGGGAGTGGGTCCATCAGAACCAGCACACCTCACTGGAGCACTTGGACCTGGTGACAGGTAACACACTCACACAGGAATGCACACACAACAGACCAATTTAAGTTTAATTTTGCTTCCTTATTTTTTGCACTCCGAGAAATCAATTGGCTGCCACAGCTGGAGTAACAATTGTGACACCATGCTTTGGGGCGGGGTCAGCCTCTCAGATCAAACAAAATGAACTGCTGCGCAGATTCTGTGTACGAAAGCAAAGATTGATGACTCAGCTCTGTCTTCAACTCTGATCCTACACATTCACGCCTCCAGATAAAGATCAGGTGCGGATTCAGAATGGAATCAGATTTAACACACCGCACCATACTGCTGACCTGGCTAGTTTCTCTCGCTAAGCTCAAGCCTCAGACCATTATTGGGAACCTGATTCCTGATCAGCAGCAAATTGACCAGTGTTTGGACTCCTACTGAGCAAAGTGTGGCAAATTGAACTCTATAGGAGCTAATTAAAGCACAGCAATCGATGCGGGCGCAGAGGTTTGAATGTGGAATGAAGTTTGAACGCAAAAGGAAGTGTGAACGTGGTGTCGGGAGCTGTAAAGATCTCTCGTTCTGTCTCTCCGCTCGGATCCACATGTCTCCACAGAGGCAGCTGACCACGGCCCGATGCCCGCTGCCAATAACCCCGGCCCTATGTAAGGCTGACTAATCGACTCCACAAATCTGCAGGGCTCTATTGATTTAGTCTGGGGTCCCAGAGTCCAGGACAGATACACACTGATATCATCTCGTGAGCCGACAGGCCAATACGTCAAGTGCAGATAGCCAGTGTGCCCTTGGGTGGTCTGTGCCGGCATGACACTGACTCCACCCACAGCTGGCCTACTTTGACTCCACCCACAGCTGGCCTGCTCAGACTCCGCCCACAGGCAGACCGCTCTGACTCCGCCCACAGCCATACCGCTCTGACTCCACCCACAGAAGGCATGCTCTGACTCCGCCCCTAGCCAGACCGCTCTGACTCCACCCACACCTGTTTTTTCACGGAATTCCAGAATGTGATTTTAACATTGTGGTTCTGTGTAGCAGATCACCACAACGTGCTCGGTTCCTCTGAAGCTCTGTGGAGCAGGTCACCACGGCGTACTCGGTTCCTCTGAAGCTCCTCTGGTCTGGGTCAGTGTTCTGAGTCTTTCTGAAACCTCGCTGCATTCTTGCTGAGCTTGGACTTCATATCAAAGATACACAGGGGGGTCAGGAGTCCTCACAGGGTCAGGAGCCCTCACGGGGGGTCAGGAGTCCTCACAGGGTCAGGAGTCCTCACAGGGGGTCAGGAGTCCTCACAGGGTCAGGAGTCCTCACAGGGGGGTCAGGAGTCCTCACAGGGTCAGGGGTCCTCACAGGGGGGTCAGGAGTCCTCACAGGGGGTTCAGGAGTCCTCACGGGGGGTCAGGAGTCCTCTCAGGGTCAGGAGTCCTCACAGGGGGTCAGGAGTCCTCACGGGGGGTCAGGAGTCCTCTCAGGGTCAGGAGTCCTCACAGGGGGGTCAGGAGACCTCACAGGGTCAGGAGTCCTCACAGGGTCAGGAGTCCTCTCAGGGTCAGGAGTCCTCTCAGGGTCAGGAGTCATCACGGGGGTTCAGGAGTCCTCTCAGGGTCAGGAGTCCTCTCAGAGTCAGGAGTCCTCTCAGAGTCAGGAGTCCTCTCGGGGGTTCATGCGGTAAGAACGCATGAACTACTCTTAAAGCTGGAAAGTGTGTTGTCACTACCTTTACACAAACTGGAAAGGCAGGCAGGTGGAAGGTGGGGAGGGGTGTGGCTATCTGAGAAAAGGCAACCCCAGCCTCTTAAAAGTACTACGAACCAATGAATATTCATGAAATGACATCATGTTTGTTTGGAATATTCATGACATTCATGTGTGTTAGTTAGTTTGTATTTGTGTGGGTGTTAGTGAATGTGTGTGTGAGTATGTGTGTGTGAGAGATAGATAGATAGAGAGAGAGAATGAACCCACTTCACCATAGTTGTGTTATTGTCTTTCTCAAAAACTGATATTCCATTATTAGGACATTATAGTCTTGATTTTCTGTGATACTCTCACACTTTCACACTCCTGAAATAACACGCAGTAGTTGTGATGATAAACAGCCGAGTTTGACTTGCCCAGTTTGACTCGGTAAATGTATCATTTCAGCTCCCGCTCACATTGAGAAAAAGGTCACAGAACAGCTGTGTTACTGTGTGGGGTGTGTGTGTGTGTTTGTGTGTGTGTGTGTGTTTTCATTCCTGCATGTATATGTATGCCCTTAAGGGTGTGGTCTGGGTCCAGAGCTAGTGACAGAGACAAAGAGATTTAAGAGAGAGAGAGAGAGAGAGAACAAACTCATTTTATATGAGAAATGTAGACAGAGAAAGACAACTGAAAGAGGAAAGAACAGATGAGGCTGAAAAATGAGGAGAAGGAGAGAGAGAATGAGAGAGGGAGAGATAAAAAGAGAGAGAGAGAATGAAACTGTAGATTCGGCGGCCATAATATCAAAACAGTATAACAGATCCATTCAAAAATGTTAGATAATTGTTGGATAATTTCGATAATGCTACAGGTAAAGATTACACATATACGGTATGTACTGTACTGCAGCTAATCTGGCAGCATGTAACAATGAAGCATGTTTGATTTGAGAGAGAGGGAGAGAAGGCGTTGGAGATGGAGAGGAGGGGCAGGAGATCACAGAGGGTTAGAGGGAGCAGAGGGAGCAGAGGGAGGAGAGGGGACGAGAGGGGACGAGAGGGGAGGGGACATGATAGAGGACAGACAGACATCAGAAGTATGAACAAGAAAAAGAAAAGCACTAAATCCCAGTCTGAGAATCCAAAGCCTGTATACAAGGCTTACCTATGAGAGAGAGAGATAGAGAGAGAGAGGGAGAGGGAGAGAGAGAGAGAGTGCCATCAATTCATCCATCCATCCAGACTCTCATATTTCCTGTATAAGGGACAGACTCTCATATCTGCTGTATAAGGGACAGACTCTCATATCTGCTATATAAGGGACAGACTCTCACATCTGCTGTATAAGGGACAGACTCTCATATCTGCTATATAAGGGACAGACTCTCATATCTGCTGTATAAGAGACAAACTCTCATATCTGCTATATAAAGGACAGACTCTCACATCTGCTGTATAAGGGACAGACTCTCATATCTGCTATATAAGGGACAGACTCTCACATCTGCTGTATAAGGGACAGACTCTCACAACTGCTGTATAAGGGACAGACTCTCATATCTGCTATATAAAGGACAGACTCTCACATCTGCTGTATAAGGGACAGACTCTCATATCTGCTGTATAAGGGACAGACTCTCATATCTGCTATATAAAGGACAGACTCTCATATCTGCTGAATAGAACTTGTTTGAAAACACAGCCCAAACCATGCAAACATGTCCTACACACGCACATGTTCACATCACACAGTCCCCATTGAGACATCACATCATCCCCACTGAGACAACCACACGGTCCCCACTCAGACATCACTCGGTCCCCACTGAGACAACACACACATACTACTGTATTTACACTCACACTCACACACACACATGCTCACAAACACACATACACACTCCCAAACACACAACAAGTGCATGCTTGATTCATATTGTTTATTTGGGCTCACTTTAATGGCCCATTAAAAGGATTTTCTCTCCATGTTGATAGTTTGGGCCTGCCCCAGCCTGCCCCAGAGCCCCTCCCACTCTGGCTTGGAGTGATGTTCCGGTAGCTTCCGGAAGCTTCTGGGTGCCTCTGGAAGCATGGCAGCAGACGCAGTGCCAGGATTGGTTGTCTAGCTAATCAGGACACCAGCTCTTCCACACAATCCTTCTCCTCCCTGTCGTCGTCATTATTCCTGGGCTAAAAGGCTTTCAGCACGATGGCTGCCATGTGTCTGATGCCTTTAACATCTCTCCAAGTCTCCGCTACACACACACACACACAGCACGGAGTGCTTGCTCCTCCTCTCTGCTTAGAAGAACAGCCAAGTGAAATCCTGCACGCACAGTGACTGATCACTAGACATGTGTGAGTGTGTGTGTATGTGTGTGTGTGTGTGTGTGTGTGTGTATGTGTGCGCGCATGATAAAAATACGACTTTCATGCTAGTTGAGTCGAATAAATGAAAAATGTTGCATTCTTTTCCTGAGAGAGAACAGAAGTGCCATCTGAGCAATTTGGCCCAGGAATATATCTCAGTGGTCCAGCACTGCAATACAGTCCAGTGGCCCAGCACTGCAATACAGTCCAGTGGCCCAGCACTGCAATATGGTCCAGTGGTCCAGCACTGCAGAACAGCACAGTGGTCCAGCACTGCAAAATAGTGCATTGGTCCAGCACTGCAATACAGTCCAGTGGTCCAGCACTGCAGAACAGTACAGTGGTCCAGCACTGCAATACGGTCCAGTGGTCCAGCACTGCAATATGGTCCAGTGGTCCAGCACTGCAGAACAGCACAGTGGTCCAGCACTGCAATACAGTCCAGTGGTCCAGCACTGCAGAACAGTACAGTGGTCCAGCACTGCAATACGGTCCAGTGGTCCAGCACTGCAATATGGTCCAGTGGTCCAGCACTGCAGAACAGCACAGTGGTCCAGCACGGCAATATGGTCCAGTAGTCCCGCACTGCAATACAGTCCAGTGGTCCATATTGCAGACATATGCATGGGCCACTGGTCTCAGGACGGAAGCTGGATCCAGCCAGCAGGGCGGAGTCATCGTGGAACAGAAGCGGCTCAGATAATCCAGCACAGAGTTTACTTAGAACCCTCTGCCAACAGGCCCGGTCCAGTTAATCCAGGTTTTCTAATTATTAGCACCACAGGGGTTTTTGGAAATGAACTGTTGGAACAAAAGGGGGTGGGGCAGGTGGGACAGGTGGGAGGAGCTTAGAGAACGCAACAGAGCTCAGCAAAACCTCATTCACTGTGCTGGTTTAGTTTATATACTGAGTGCAGCCTAGAGCTGTTCATCACTGAGCTCCGCCTTGTCCTGGAGCAGAAGGGGGGGAGGGTGTTAGGTTGGGGGGAGGAGCCTGCTCTCCTTGCTCAGGTGTTGTGGGCGTGGCCTCCACGTGTGGGGTAATGGCAGCCACTACACACATGCGCTTCTGACACAGTTTAGCTCATGTGTACTATATGTAACCAAAATCAGCGTTCGGCTGTACTCCATCTGTGTGCTCTCGCTCTATCTTTCTCCCTCTCTATTTCTCTCTCTCTCTTCTTTCTTGGGTAGTCTGAAAGGGAATAATTCAGATTTAAAGATTATAGATGCGCAGAGTTGCAACCTATCCCCCCCCCCCCACCTTTATAGTGCATTCTTCTTTCAATCTCCAGTCTAACGTCTCTCTCCATCTCTCTCTCCGTCTCTCTCTCCGTCTCTCTCTCCATCTTCCTCTCCGTCTCTCTCAGAATGTACGAATGAATGAACAAATGAACAAACGAATTAATGGATGGATGGTTTACGTTTTGTTCTCACATGCCAGTATTTTCCTGACTCCTGCCCCATCTTGGGTAGATGCCATGAGGGCTTGGCTTGAGGGCTTTCTGAAGGGCCCCAGGATGAGGGGCCTCTGCTCTGCCCGCCTGGCGTTAGGACCCTCGCTGACAACCGCATCATTTGTTTCATCCCTGTGCACACAGGAGCTCCGTAAACACCAATTATAACCGTCGACTGTGTCGATAAGCGATTACCATCCTGCTGCTTTCGAACTGAGAGCGTCAGGAAATCCTCAACCTGCTGCGAAACTCAGAGCATCTGTTGGCAGGAGCGTCGGTGTTCTGACAGGGCCCTGCCGCTTGTGTGTGTGGACGGCGGGTCAGCGTGAACCGGGGAGGAGAAGAGGGACGCTGGCTTTACGTCCGCAGACAGTCGAGGCTTTAGCGGCAGGGACAGCTCACGGCTCTCCGTAACCGATCTCAGCACCGCTCCTGGAACGTACTGGCAAGCACAGTTTCTGTTCATGCTGAAGATAGATGTACAAAGAAAGGGCTCACGGAGGGCTCACGGAGAGCTCACAGAGGGCTCAATGTGCTGGGAACTGGGACAAATCTGCAGGAGTGAGGAGTAATGAGTCGCCGCCAGCAGAGAGGAGAACCACCGCTGTACAGCCCCTCAACAAAGCCAGGTCTGCTGGACACCAAACGGGGTTTCCCAGAGGAAGAGCCAGGGGCTCCTATGAAGTGTCCTTTTAGGACTGCTGTCTTCAGAGGTTAGCTGTGGGCCTGGTCTAGGAGAGGGTAGTTCAGAGGTCAACTGTGGGCGTGGTCTAGGAGAGGGTAGGTCAGAGGTCAGGTGTGGGCGTGGTCTAGGAGAGGCTAGTTCATGCTCTGCAATACTGAATACTATGTGATCTTCAGCACATAAAACAGTGAAGTGAAATTAAGGTTAGAAGAATGATTTGGAAAATATCAGAAGTTAGCCAGCACTTCAAGAAAGATTCATACAGATATACAAACACACTCCAGTTCATCCCAGAACTAGCTGGTGTCCAGCACCACACGTGCAGGCTATTAACAGCTCCTGCACCTCAAGCCCCTCCCCAGGAGGCGGAGCCACAATGGGAATCCTGTCAGCAGCATGCAAATGAAGTGAACGTTTATATCACGTCGTTCATCAAATTCACCCATTTTAGAACATTATCAAATGAGCTGGAGTTCCATGCTGAGTGCATCGCTGCTGTACACCATTAACCCTCCACAGAAACGCTGCCTCTTCCCTCCATGGAAACGCTGCCTCTTCCCTCCACGGAAACGCTGCCTCTTCCCTCCATGGAAACGCTGCCTCTTCCCTCCACGGAAACGCTGCCTGTTCCCTCCACGGAAACGCTGCCTCTTCCCTCCATGGAAACGCTGCCTCTTCCCTCCACGGAAACGCTGCCTGTTCCCTCTATGGAAACGCTGCCTCTTCCCTCCACGGAAACACTGCCTGTTCCCTCCACGGAAACGCTGCCTCTTCCCTTCATGGAAACGCTGCCTCTTGCCTCCACGGAAACGCTGCCTCTTCCCTCCACGGAAACAAAAGAAACACGTCTTTCCATGTTTTGTTCTTTCTTCTATCAGTGTGTTAATCGCTGCTCTGTGAAGCTCTGTTGGCGTGCTCAGGCCGTGTGGCTCCCCATTTCACCCTGCAGCTTTCAGGCTGATGGAGTGTTAATGGAGCTGATAGAGTGAGTGTTAATGGAGCTTATAGAGTGAGTATTAATGGAGCTGATAGATTGAGTGTTAATGGAGCTGATAGAGTGAGTGTTAATGGAGCTGAAATAGTGTTAATGGAGCTGATAGATTGAGTGTTATTGGAGCTGATAGAGTGAATGTTTATGGAGCTGATAGAGTGTTAATGGAGCTGATAGATTGAGTGTTAATGGAGCTGATAGAGTGAGTGTTAATGGAGCTGATAGATTGAGTGTTAATGGAGCTGATAGAGTGAGTATTAATGGAGCTGAAAGATTGAGTGTTAATGGAGCTGATAGAGTGAGTATTAATGGAGCTGATAGATTGACTGTTAATGGAGCTGATAGAGTGAGTGTTAATGGAGCTGATAGAGTGTTAATGGAGCTGATAGATTGAGTGTTAATGGAGCTGATAGAGTGAGTGTTAATGGAGCTGATAGATTGAGTGTTAATGGAGCTGATAGAGTGAGTGTTAATGGAGCTGAAATAGTGTTAATGGAGCTGATAGATTGAGTGTTATTGGAGCTGATAGTGTTAATGGAGCTGATAGATTGAGTGTTATTAATGGAGCTGGAGTTGATAATGGATAGCTGATAGAGTGAGTGTTAATGGAGCTGATAGATTGAGTGTTAATGGAGATTAATGGAGCTGATAGATTGAGTGTTAATGGAGTTGATAGAGTGAGTGTTAATGGAGCTGATAGATTGAGTGTTAATGGAGCTGATAGATTGAGTGTTAATGGAGCTGATAGATTGAGTGTTAATGGAGCTGATAGATTGAGTGTTAATGGAGCTGATAGAGTGAGTGTTAATGGAGCTGATAGATTGAGTGTTAATGGAGCTGATAGAGTGTTAATGGAGCTGATAGATTGAGTGTTAATGGAGCTGATAGATTGAGTGTTAATGGAGCTGATAGAGTGAGTGTTAATGGAGCTGATAGATTGAGTTAATGGAGCTGATAATGGAGCTGATAGATTGAGTGTTAATGGAGCTGATAGAGTGAGTGTTAATGGAGCTGATAATAGTGTTACTGGAGCTGATAGAGCTGAAATAGTGTTAATGGAGCTGATAGATTGAGTGTTAATGGAGCTGATAGATTGAGTGTTAATGGAGCTGATAGATTGAGTGTTAATGGAGCTGATAGAGTGAGTGTTAATGGAGCTGATAGATTGAGTGTTAATGGAGCTGATAGAGTGAGTGTTAATGGAGCTGATAGAGTGTGTGAGTGTTAATGGAGCTGAGTGTTAATGGAGCTGATAGATTGAGTGTTATTGGAGCTGATAGAGTGAATGTTTATGGAGCTGAAAGAGTGAGTGTTAATGGAGCTGATAGAGTGAGTGTTAATGGAGCTGATAGATTGAGTGTTAATGGAGCTGATAGATTGAGTGTTAATGGAGCTGATAGATTGACTGTTAATGAGTGTTAATGTTAATGGAGCTGATAGAGTGAGTGTTAATGGAGCTGATAGATTGAGTGTTAATGGAGCTGATAGATTGAGTGTTAATGGAGCTGATAGAGTGAGTGTTAATGGAGCTGATAGATTGAGTGTTAATGGAGCTGATAGAGTGAGTGAGTGTTAATGGAGCTGTAATAGTGTTAATGGAGTTGATAGATTGAGTGTTAATGGAGCTGATAGAGTGAATGTTTATGGAGCTGAAATAGTGTTAATGGAGCTGATAGAGTGAATGTTTATGGAGCTGATACAGTGATAATAGAGTGTTAGATAGAGTGTTAGCCACAAGCCCCTTGTCCTGCTGACATTGTCAAAAAAATGTCTCTCTCTCTGCCCCCTCCCCTCTCTCTGCCCCCTCCTCTCTCTCTGCCCCCTTCCCTCTCTCTGCCCCATCTCCTCTCTCTGCCCCCACCCCTCTCTCTGCCCCCTCCCCTCTCTCTGCCCCCACCCCTCTCTCTGCAGGTCTGAAGATCCGTGAAGTGTTGATCAACGTCTCTCGGCAGCAGGTGGAGGACTTCCACGGCCCAGAGGACTTCTGGTGCCTGTGTGTGGCCTGGAGCCACCTGGGCACCTCTAAGAGCCGCAAGGCCTCTGTGCGCATCGCATGTGAGTGTCACCACCACCAACCGCTCCACCCCTATGGCCCATCATCAATTTTTGACCCTTTCTTTAAAGCTTACAGCAGGGGCAAGTTGTTAACAGTGCCATACTCATGTTCTTACGAGAAGACTTATCCATCTGCCCTATGTCAGCGTGATGGCGCCCCCTGCTGTACCGTCAATCTCAACGCGCGTGTCTGTGTTTGTGCCGCAGACCTGAGAAAGAACTTCGAAGAGGAGCCGCAGGGCAGGGAGGTGCTCATCAAGGGCATGGTGGTGCTCCACTGTCGTCCTCCAGAGGGAGTGCCCCCAGCTCAGGTCAGTACCGCTGCGGTCCTCCAGGGGGAGTGGCCCCAGCCGAGAAGGGGGTTGTAGCCCCAGCCCAGGGTGTTCTCCATGAGACGTCGGAGAGCAGGCCTGTGATGAGGGAGACGCTTCTGTTTGTCTCTCCTGCTGATTGGTCTCTCTGTGACTCGCTGTCTCTCTCCGCGTCAAACCTGTTAGCGACTTGTGAATGTTTCACTGCTTTAAGCGAAAGAAATGTGTTCAGAGACATGAAAGTGAGTGTGTGTCAAATTTAAGGAAGTATGTGCCTACATATGTGTGTGTATGTGTGTGTGTGTGTAGTTGTGTGTGTGTCTGTGTTTATGCCAAAGGGCCTGGATGTGTATGCGTGTACGTGCCTGCTTGTGTGAGAGAGTGTGTGTGAGTGTGTGTGTGTCTCTTTTGGAGATCATTCCAGGTTTTTCTTTTGATCTGTTTCTCAAATTCTCATACTTTTTGGACATCAGCGCACAAAGCTTCATCTGCCCTGAGAGATATGATAAGGAGAGAAACTTCTGGCTGGTATCTCCTAGGAGACGGCGCTGGGCGCCCGACGCTGGGCTTGTGCGAGCGGTGGCATGGTTTTGCTGCTCCTCCAGCACGCTGTACCCGACCGAGACGCCCTCTCCAGCAGAAACAAAAGGACGAAACCAACACCGGCAACACGGTCGCACGCCATCTGCCGTGTTGTAAACAGATCCAAAATGGCTGCCTGTGCATTGGTTACCAAAGCTAATCGTGGTTCCCTGAGCCAACATGGCACCTTTTGTTTTCGAGGAAGAGCCTTTTTTGTGTGGATAGAGGCCAAACAGGCCACTCGGGTGCTGCTGGGACACGGAGCCAAGATGGCTTCCTCTGTGCACGGTGCTACAAGGGACTGTCATGGGAGATTACATGCTGGCAGCATGGAGAACATGGCTCCATCTGTAATCGCCGCCACGCCGGGGAGCAAAGGTCAAGTGCTGTAGCCAAAATGGCTCCCTTAAGGCTGGCTCGTCCTGCCACCACAACTCTGTATTGTGAAGTGATAGAGCTCAGAGGACAGGGGTTAGAGAGGACTGGTCAGAGGTCAGAGGTCAGTTGACAGAGGTCAGTGGGAAGTGGTCCTCTCGCTTCTGGTGGCAAAAACAGGAAACGCCACAGTAGAGGAGAGCAAGGCAGCAGGTTGCTGTGCGCATGGTCAGTCTGTCCATGTCCCCACCCCTTTAACGCCTCCCTCAACCCTCTAACCCCTCCCTCAACCCTCTAAACCCTCCCCAACCCTCTAACCACTCCCTCAACCCTCTAACCCCTCCCCAACCCCCTAACCCCTCCCTCAACCCTCTAACCTCTCCCTCAACCCTCTAACCCCTCCCCAACCCTCTAACCCCTCCCTCAACCCTCTAACCCCTCCCCAACCCCCTAACCCCTCCCTCAACCCTCTAACCCCTCCCCAACCCTCTAACCCCTCCCTCAACCCTCTAACCCCTCCCCAACCCTCTAACCCCTCCCCCACCCCTCCACTGCGAGATCAGCACTGCAGAATAATGAGCTCGGCGTAACTAAAACAATTACTCCGTTGCGGAAATTAAAACCGCCATTTTAACTGTCAAAGTAAAGTTCATTCAGATTAGTCACTGTGATGAAATGGGGGAAAATTGTAGGTAGTTAAAATGAAAAAGAACTTCTCAATAAGCCTGACAAGCCCCGCACCCCCCCCTCCCCCCCACCCCGCCCCCTGTGCCCCCACCCTGTTAGGTACGTTAGCTCACAATCTTCCTTGCGTGACGTGGTTAATCATTCCATCCGAGGAGACAACGGAAGTGTTTGAAATGTAATTACACCCTCACAAACGGCGAGTGGCCCACAGTGCTACCAGGAGAAGGAAGATGAGGAAGAGGAGGCCCTGTCTGTCAGCTCATTTCCATCGGGCTCAAGTCAACGCTGCATTTGGGCTGAGGTGGCACACCTGATCAGGAAGACCGTCCTGATGAGGGAGACCGTCCTGATGAGGGAGACCGTTCTGATGAGGGAGACCATCCTGATGAGGGAGACCGTCCTGATGAGGGAGACCGTTCTGATGAGGGAGACCATCCTCATGAGGGAGACCATCCTGATGAGGGAGACCGTCCTGATGAGGGAGACTCTGTGTGTGATGTTCTCACCTGAGGATCATCAGTCCTACTTTCTCCCTGACCACCACAAGGATCACTACTTGATAGCCAGTTTGTGTATTTGCCTGCAAAACCCCTGAGTGTTCGTGATCCAGGTTGATCCTTTCACAATCCCACTGGTTCAATATTCCTTCGTACTTCAAAATGGCGTGGCACCCGGAGCCTCTTTCATCTGTATGGTGACAACAGACAACTGAGGCAGAAATTCATCCCCTGTGCCACCCCATCGCCTGGGTACCAGCACTGGAGTGCCCATCAAACTTGCCATTAGAGGGTGCTTTGGTTGCCACGGCATCAGTGGGCATCAGTATGTGTGCCATATGGGTGGGGCTGAGTGGATATGTTATGGAGACTTTCTGTGTTGGTGGCACCTAAACTGGAACAAATTAGGCCAATTAGGCAAAGTGTGTGGTGCATTGTGGGAGTGTCAGCCTGTCAGACTGTTCCAGCGGCCTGATCTCCTCTCGGACTCCAGGAAAACCTGCTAAAAGCCTGAAGAGGGAAAAGACATGAGAGAGAGAGAGAGAGAAAGAGAGAGGGAGAGAGAGAGAGCAGGTGAGAGAGAGGGAGAAAAACAGAGAGAGATAGAGAGCGAGAGAGTGAAATGTCCCATGACAGACAACACAAAATGTATGAAAAATATGATAACATAAATAATAACAATGACAATAATAATACAGAGAATCAGTGACAGACAGAATAACTGAGTGGGACACGCCCCCGAACATGGTGGAGAATGACAGAGTGGGACACGCCCCTGAACGTGGTGGAGAATGACTGAGTGGGACACGCCCCCGAACGTGGTGGAGAATGGCTGAGTGGGACACGCCCCCGAAGGTGGTGCAGAATGACAGAGTGGGACACGCCCCCGAAGGTGGTGCAAAATGACTGAGTGGGACACGCCCCCGAACGTGGTGGAGAATGACTGAGTGGGACACGCCCCCAAACATGGTGGAGAATGACTGAGTGGGACACGCCCCTGAACGTGGTGGAGAATGACTGAGTGGGACACGCCCCCAAAGGTGGAGAGGAATGACTGAGCTAAGATCCTGAAGGACTTCCAGATACAGACTGACAAAATGATAACAGATAACCACACAGACATAGTGATGGACAAACAGCAGAAGAGGCTGTAGTGATAGATGTAGTGATGGACAAACAGCAGAGAAGAGGCTGTAGTTATAGACATAGTGATGGACAAACAGCAGAGAAGAGGCTGTAGTGATAGACATAGTGATGGACAAACAGCAGAAGAGGCTGTAGTGATAGACATAGTGATGGACAAACAGCAGAAGAGGCTGTAGTGATAGACATAGTGATGGACAAACAGCAGAGAAGAGGCTGTAGTGATAGACATAGTGATGGACAAACAGCAGAAGAGGCTATAGTGGTAGACATAGTGATGGACAAACAGCAGAGAAGAGGCTGTAGTGATGGACAAACAGCAGAAGAGGCTGTAGAATGTAGTCAGGGATGTAGTCCCAAGTCCCAACAGTCCCAAGTGCCATAGTAATCAGAGGACTTGGGGCTGTGACCCTAGAAGAATAGCTCCAGCAGATAACGAGGAGCATCCAATATCTCTAACCCTAGGAACCCAAACTCTAATCCTAGGAACCCAAACTCTAACCCTAGGAACCCTAACTCTAACCATAGGAAGCCTAACTCTAACCCTAGGAACCCAAACTCTAACCCTAGGAACCCAAACTCTAACCCTAGGAACCCAAACTCTAACCATAGGAAGCCTAACTCTAACCCTAGGAACCCAAACTCTAACCCTAGGAACCCTAACTCTAACCCTAGGAACCCTAACTCTAACCATAGGAACCCAAACTCTAACCCTAGGAAGCCTAACTCTAACCCTAGGAAGCCTAACTCTAACCCTAGGAATCCAAACTCTAACCCTAGGAACCCTAACTCTAACCCTAGGAACCCAAACTCTAACCCTAGGAAGCCTAATTCTAACCCTAGAAACACTACATGTGTTTGACCCTAGCTGTGGTTGACCCTAACCTTAGTTGTAGTTGACCCTAACCCTAGGTGTGGTTGACCCTAGGTGTGGTTGACCCTAGGTGTGGTTGATCCTAGGTGTGTGGTTGACCCTAGGTGTGGTTGACCCTAGGTATGGTTGACCCTAGGTGTGGTTGACCCTAGGTGTGTGGTTGACCCTAGGTATGGTTGACCCTAGGTATGGTAGACTTATCTCCTATATTTTATTGAGGAAAAATAGAAGAGGAAGCCTTAGGGCCGGAACAACTCTGGAACCACTCTATAATCACTCACGTGAGGGCTTGATGGAACTTCAGAGAGGGGAGAAGGTTCAGCTCGGGGCTTTAGAAAAAGACAGAGGAGAGACAGCTCATAAGGTCTCCACCTGAAACACAATGCACAAAGATGGAGCCCCGGGGAGGCTGGGGAGGTTCTCTTCAGGAAGCTGGAGGAGAGCCCTGGCTGACTGCCCTGATCATCCCGGGATCAACCTGTAGGTCCCTTTGGTGGCTTAATGTAATCTAGCAGATGGCCCAGCCCAGTTCATGAGAAATTCTGCGAGGACATTATATGAGCAAAGTCGGTCATTGAGTGCAAAGTCCCTCATGTTCTCAGGACCATTTATATTGTAGAAATAGTGTGGTCCAGGACAAAGTGACAAAAGTGGTCTGTCTCTTTGCTGGAGTAATAGAGCAGCTCTGTCCCTCCCTACAGTGAAAGGCTCTCTCTGTCTGCCTGACTAATCTCCTACTTCACTAGAGATCACTCACACTAACTGCTCACTGACTTGCTTTGATGCTGGTTCAGAGGGACCAGAGAGCGTTTGTAAGCAAAGCTTGCACATCCTCCTGGTTAAAGCCCTCGTGGGTAGGAATCTACAGTTTTCTACTGCCCCTCTGTGTACTCTGTACTTTGTTGTTACTGTGGTTGCTGTTACTCTGGTTACTGTTACTGTAGTCACTGTGCTCTGAGTAGGTACTTCACTCTTCCTCCTGCAGGTAGAGTGGTTGAAGAACGAAGAGCCAATCAGTTCCCACGATGACGGCAACATCGACACGCGAGCCGGTCACAACCTGATCATCAACGAGGCGCGCCTCTCCGACTCCGGCAACTACACCTGCATGGCCAGCAACGTTGTTGCTAGGAGACGCAGCACCTCGGCAATTGTTATTGTATATGGTGAGAGGCTCCTAGATGAGGTTTCTCCTAGTCAGGAATCATCTTGGTCATTTGGTGTTCAGAGGTTTGACCTTGATGGGTTTGGAAGGCGGTCGAGATGTCAAATATTTCGACACTTCCAGCTGTGCCGCCTTGTGGAGAAAACAGTGCTGATAGGTCATCACCATGACAACTCCTCTCCTCTCACATGACAACTCCCTCATTTAGCACCAAACCTAATGGTTTAGCACCAAAGGTTTAATGGAGAAAAGTGCAGAAAAGCTACAGATTTCCAGCTCTTTGAAGCCAGTTGTAACTGATGTAACTGTTTTGTAGTACTGCGATGATGAACAGATGCACAGGCACACACACATGCACACACACACGCGCACGTGCACACACACATGCATGCACACACACACGTGCACACCTGCAAAGGAACCTAGCAGGTGTCAGCCTAAGCAAGCATGACGCAGAGCTGCAGAGCTGAATATGACTGAACAGGACTGAGCAGGACTGAGCAGGACAGAGCTGACATGTTTTTCTCGAGGTTGCATTTAAATCTATTTACGAATAGACTGGTTTATTTATCGTTGGATTTCTAAAATACAGTTGCTGGGTTTCAGTTGAGCTGGTGATCTCTCATTTCCCCCTAGCACGCTGAGCCTGAATTCGCATCTGGCATCTTCTGCTGAAGGTTTATCATAATTGATCATCAGTCCAAATTTGTAATTCTGTGAATTGTTCATCTTATTCAATTTGTGTGTGTGTGTGTGTGTGTCCCTCCAAATATTTGTATGTGTGTGTGTATGTGTGTCCCTCCATGTGTATGCATGTGCACATCTGAATGTTTGTGTATATGTTTGTGTGTGGTCCTCCATATGTGTGTATGTGTGTGTGTGTGTGTCCCTTCATGTGTCCCTCCATGAGTGTGTGTGTGTGTGGGTGTATGTGTGTGTCCCTCCATGTGTGTGTGTGTGTGTCCCTCCTTATGTGTGTGTGTGTGTGTGTGTCCCTCCATATGTGTGTGGGTGTGTCTCGGATAACATGCTAGGCAGTGGTTTGCCCTTACGGTTCTCTGCGGGCCAATTAGCTGATGGGTCAGACGTCCTGTATTTGAGGAGCAGAAGTCATTAGTGTAGGATTACACACTATTGCTTTACGTCCCAGCAGTGCCTTAAGGGATGATCCTTCTCACTCATCTCCTTCTCACTGATCTCCTTCTCCCTGATCTCTCTCTGCGTATTCCACTATCTCTCAATTCAATTAAATTCAGTTCTCTCTCTCCCTGTCTGTCTATTCTCTCCCCCTCTGCCTGTCTCTCTATCCCTTTCTCTCTCAATTTTTCAGTTTAAATGAGCTTTATTGCCATGACAAAATCATGTACTGCCTCTCTCTCCCTATCTGTCTGTCTGTCTCTCTCTCCCTCTCTCCTTCTCTCTGTCACCCTCCCTCTCTCCCTCTCTCTCTCTCTCCTTTTGTTCCCCTCTCTCTCTCTTGCTCTTCCCTCGTTCCCCAGTAAACGGCGGGTGGTCATCTTGGACGGACTGGTTGGAGTGTAGTGTGCAGTGTGGGCGGGGCATTCAGAGACGGTCACGCACGTGCACCAATCCAGCGCCACTCAATGGAGGGACCTTCTGTGAGGGCGTGTCTGTTCAAAAGAGTGCCTGCTCCTCACCCTGCCCTGGTGAGTGTGTGTGTGTGTGTGTGTGTGTGTGTGTGTGTGTGTGTGTGCGTGCGCATGTGCCTAAGTTATAATGTGTGTGTGTTCATATACATGTGTGTTCATGTATATATAAGTTCATGTACATGTGTGTGTTCATGTACATGTTAGCATATCTCAGTGAGCCAGAGCATGTTACTGTAGGCCAATGAGGTAGATCATATTAGTGTAACACAATCAGCTAATGAGCTAGAGCATGTTAGCATCACACAGTGATCTAGGTAGGAGATGTTAGTGTAGCATAATCAGCTTGAACATGTTAGCATAGCAAAATCAGCTTGTTAGCATAGCACAGCAAGCTAAGCAAAGGCTAAAATATTCAGTGTGCTTGAGCATGTTAGCGTAGCACAGCAAGCTAAGCAAAGGCTAAAACATTCAGTGGGCTTGAGCATGTTAGCGGAGTACAGCAGGCTAATCAAAGGATAAAACATTCAGTGGACTTGAGAATGTTAGCATAGCAAGCTAAGCAAAGGCTAAATCATTCAGTGGGCTTGAGAATGTTAGCATAGCAAGCTAAGCAAAGGCTAAAACATTCAGTGGGCTTGCCTGAAGCCAACATGGCTCAGTCTGGGTCGGTAAACAGAATCAATACATGCAAAAGCACAGACTTAAACATCTGTCTGCTGTGCTGGCAGTCTATTCTCAGGACAAATCACCACTGGCTCAGAGTGCTAACGCTAGAGAGAGCCAGGGAGCTAGCGCTGCTGTGATCTGCAGCTGTAGCACACTTATACAGCCTCGCCTAGTTCCTGCGTCAAAGCGCTAATGAGTCTGTATGATACTAGGAGAATAGGCAAAGTAATGAGACTGGCTAAAGGGACGGGGACAGGAACGTGGAGTAATGAGACTGGCTAAAGGGACGAGGACAGGAACGTGGAGCAATGAGACTTGCTAAAGGGACGGGGAGAGGAACGTGGAGTAATGAGACTGGCTAAAGGGACGAGGACAGGAACGTGGAGTAATGAGACTGGCTAAAGGGACGGGGACAGGAACGTGGAGTAATGAGACTGGCTAAAGGGACGGGGAGAGGAACGTGGAGTAATGAGACTGGCTAAAGGGACGAGGACAGGAACGTGGAGTAATGAGACTGGCTAAAGGGATGAGGACAGGAACGTGGAGTAATGAGACTGGCTAAAGGGACGAGGACAGGTACATGGAGTAATGAGACTGGCTAAAGGGACAAGGACAGGAACGTGGAGTAATGAGACTGGCTAAAGGGACGGGGAGAGGAACGTGGAGTAATGAGACTGACTAAAGGGACGAGGACAGGATCGTGGAGTAATGAGACTGGCTAAAGGGACGAGGACAGGAACGTGGAGTAATGAGACTGGCTAAAGGGACGAAGACAGGAACGCGGAGTAATGAGACTGGCTAAAGGGACGAGGACAGGAACGCGGAGTAATGAGACTGGCTAAAGGGACGAGGACAGGAACGTGGAGTAATGAGACTGGCTAAAGGGACGAGGACAGGAACATGGAGTAATGAGACTGGCTAAAGGGACGAGGACAGGAACGTGGAGTAATGAGACTGGCTAAAGGGACGAGGACAGGAACGTGGAGTAATGAGACTGGCTAAAGGGACGAGGACAGGAACGTGGAGTAATGAGACTGGCTAAAGGGACGAGGATAGGAAAGTGGAGTACGCAGGCAGCTCAAGTCCGATTCATGAGCAGCTCATCGCAATGGCATGTTCAGCATTTCGATAGCTGGTGATTCCACCATTGGGAATGTGGGGAGTACATCAGTTCTAACATGCTGCCTCCCTTGTGCAATGGTCTGTGAAATAAAAGAGGAGATTCCCACCCAACAATCTTTCCCACCACCGTACAATCAGACGGAGTATTGTACACCATCAAGGCTGACATACACAGAGAACAGTCAGGAATCCTGAAAAGGGACTTTGTTGAATTGTTCAATACAGTCGAGAAGTTGAAACGTTTACAACACAATTTGACCGTTACAGCTTTACACAGCCAGACATTCAAATACATTCTCTCATCTTGTGTTCTCACGTGTGTCACCATCAAACCTGCAACTCCAATGGACTAAATTACATTCACAATTTCTGTCTGTTCTGGAGTGGCAGAGACTTGAGTGTGTCAACTTCAACAAGGCTGGAGATAAAACATGAAAGGGCAATCTTCTTTCTCACTTTGTCACCCATCGGCAGTTTGCAGGAATGATGGGCCTCTGACCATCAGTCCTGAAGTGGAAAGTAATGGAGTAGTGAAGACACATGACGCCATTGGTGAAATATCTCACTCTGGATGAGAGGCATGATGACCTACACAATTTGCCAGTGTCACTGCAACCTCCACCAGAATCCCCACCAGGGTCACTGCAACCTCCACCAGAATCCCCACCAGGGTCACTGCAACCTCCACCAGAATCCCCACCAGGGTCACTGCAACCTTCACCAGAATCCCCACCAGGGTCACTGCAACCTCCACCAGAATCCCCACCAGGGTCACTGCAACCTTCACCAGAATCCCCACCAGGGTCACTGCAACCTCCACCAGAATCCCCACCAGTGTCCTTGTTGTTGCAGTGTCCAGATTTTGCACAGACCACATCCTCAGCATCCATCATCTGTCTCTCTCTTGCTCAACTCCATCCACTCCATCTGGACTTTACTGAGAAGATGAAGGAACTGATCTACCCCCGTCGTAACGGTCCTCTCCGAGCAGGTGGAGGAACTCAGCTATCTCTGTCCATCGCAGCTAACTCATGGGTTTTGCCCAGAAAATGCATGGCACCCATTAACCCCATCCTGCATCCACCACAGAGCACAGAGAGTCCAGGACATCCTCCAGACAGCAGCAGCAGATTGCAGAGCGCTGATAGACAGTGTTGATGCACCCCGGCTCTCTGCCTCAGTGGGGATTATACCGACGGCTGTTTGAGAAACAAGCTCAGAGCTAGCTTTCCTGTAAGTCCCCTCAGTTCTTGCGAGGATAATCGAAGGGACAAGGCTTTTTCAATACCTGCACCATGTGTGTCTGAAACATCTATCATTCCAGTGTTTACCAGCAATAAAAAGTGTACAGTAATACAGTCTTCATATCTACAGCATGCAAGTCACTGCTCTTGGAGACAAGAACGCAGATTATTGAGTTATGTCTTCTCAGTATCCGATTTCTTACCAGCAAGACAGACTTAATGAATGATCCCATTCAAGACTGCAGATTATTAAGTTCTCTCCTCTCAGTATTCCATCTCTTACCAGCAGGTCATTCTTAATGGATGATTTCCTTGCAGACCACAGACTTGATTTTCTGCTTTTAGCAGAGCATTAACTAAACGAGGGTGACAGAGCAGCTGCTCAGATATCCCAGATATCCCAGCTTCAGTTTGATGAGGGTTTGGTGTGTAGCTGCTCTGTTTAAAGACCCTTAAAGACTCTTAAAGGCCCTTAAATACTCTTAAAAACTCTTAAAGACTCTTTAAAAACTCTTAAAGGCCCTTAAAGACCATTTCAAGACTCTTAGAGACGCTTTCTAATGTAAGCTGTTCCACATCGTTTGGGGAATCTACAGTAGCTCCTTTGAATATCCCTATACAACTACAAGTGGGGCACTGCAAAATTTATACAAGTCCCATGGAAATTTTGCTGATGATGTTATGGTCAATCTGGGTTTGATCTCCACTGTTGAGCACGATGTCGTTGCTGGTGATTTTAACTCTCAAACTGACAATCGCACAGACAACAATGCCAAGGAACTCTCTGGCACACTCGGCTCTTACACCCTGTGACTGTGGACTTTCAGGGTCACGCCCACTCTCAGAGGCACACCCACTCTCAGAGGCACACCCACTTTCAGGGTCACGCCCACTCTCAGAGGCACACCCACTTTCAGGGTCACGCCCACTCTCAGAGGCACACCCACTCTCAGAGGCACACCCACTCTCAGGGTCACGCCCACTCTCAGAGGCACACCCAGTCTCAGGGCCACGCCCACTCTCAGAGGCACACCCACTTTCAGGGTCACGCCAACTCTCAGAGGCATGCCCACTCTCATGGTCACGCCCACTCTCAGAGGCACACCCACTCTCAGAGGCATGCCCACTCTCATGGTCACGCCCACTCTCAGAGGCACACCCACTCTCAGGGTCACGCCCACTCTCAGAGGCACACCCACTCTCAGGGTCACGCCCACTCTCAGAGTCACGCCCTGGACATGCTCATCTTCATCTCAACCTCTGTGGCCCTTTCAGACCACTACTGGATTCTCTTTGATATATAAGTCTTTGATACACACCAAGACCAGATTCATTTAAGAGAAGATTCATACCGAGTTCATGCCTACGTTTTATTCTTCCTATAAGCCACAGTAACATCCCATAGTGGGGAACTAGTGCCCTCCAGTGTCCAGCTATGCAAACTGCCTTAAGTTAAAAATATACCACAATATCGTACGATAATGTTATGGATGTGATTCTGCCAGTGAAAGGGCTGAACATTTCCAAGCTGAGACATTCATTCTTCAGGTGCATCCATTCAGATTTGCATGCTCCCCTTGGCCAAATCTTCACAGATTACAGAACCTCTTACCACACCTATGCAAATGATACTCAGATTATATTTGGCTTTCACACCAAATAATTATGGTCCCAGCAGCTCACTATGTCAGTGCCTTGAACATATAACAAATCAGATGTGCCAAAACCTTCCTGCAGCTGAATAAAGATTAAACACAGATGACCTCATTTGGAAATACATACGCAAATCAAATCAAAAGAGCTGTTTCGTAACCCTGGTGTTCTAATGGACTCAGTCTTAGTAGTTGTGTCAAAATAATGACTAAATTTGTCTTTTTATGATCTCAGAAATGATAGCAAAATGAGAGATTTCTTGTCAAAGGTCTAGAGTGACTCACTGCCTTTCCTTCCAGCAGGACTGATTACTGTGATGTCCTGTAGTCTCCTTACTCATCTTCCACCCAAAAGAACAGAGCACACCACCCCTTTCCTGAAGCCTTACAGTCCTACAGTCCTACAGTCCCATAGTCTTACAGTCCTACAGTCCCACAGTCCTACAGTCCTACAGTCCTACAGTCTTACAGTCCTACAGTCCCACAGTCCTACTGTCCCACAGTCCCTCAGTCCTACTGTCCTAACACCCACTTCATTACAGATTTGACTTTATCCCTTTAGGTTTTACTATTCTACAAGACTTATTTTAATGCCCCTTATCTCTTGTATAATCTGGCTCTGAACACCTATATTTGGGCATTTATTGAATGCTTCATGGCAGATCCTCTCAGGTTCCATCACGCTGTATGGTGAGCGTCTGTGAACTGCCATCTTCAGCTCTCTCCACAGGCGCTGGATCGTGTTTAAGGCTGTTGGCTGGCCAGTCAAGGGCGGTCAGAGGATTGGACCCAAGCCACAATGCTGTTTTGGCTTTGGGCCGTTGTTGTGCTGAAGTGGCCTGTAGCTCCAGTATGAGGGTGTGCTGTCTGGAGGAGGCGTTCTTCAAGAATGTCCCTGTATTTGGCTGCATTCTTACATCCCTCTCTGGTGTCCTTGTTCCTGCTGCTGTGAAGTGTCCCAGTAACACGATGCTACCACCACCATGTTTCACCATAGAGAAGGTTCGAGTCAAGTGATCTGCATTATTAGTTTTGTCACCAGTGCTTTGGCTGTTCCGGCCAAAGTGTTCAGTTTTCATTTCATCAAAGAAGAATCCTTTTCCTCATGTTTCCAGAGTCCTCTGCATGGTATTTACCAAACACCAAGAATTCTGCCATGGAGGCCTGGTTTATGGTGATGGTTGTCTGTGCAACATGTTGTCCCCTCTCGGCACAGACAGCACTAGGCAGGCTCAAGGTCTGCCCCCACAGAGCAGTGTAAACTCTGGGCCTGTATAGACGTACGTGTTTGTGTGTGCCTTTCCAAACCGTTCAGTCAGTTGACACACACAAACACACACACACGCGATATCTGCCTGCCCTCATTCTTACAACCTTTTACCCTGAAATGTAATGACAGGACTCACAGAAACAGAGAGGGTCAGACAGGAGAGACAGGCAGAAAGAGAGACAGGTGGAGGGAGAGAGTGAGGAAATGAGAAGGACAAGAATGGAGCAAAATCTGAGCCAAGCAGTTAGACAGGGAAGGAGAGACAGACCACTGCTGGAGATAAGGATAATGATTTGGTGAGGGAAAAAGAGACATTCAAGAAGACAGAAACATAGGACCTGAAAGAACATTGAATGAAAGAGAGGACAGAGAGAGAGAGAGAGAGTGAGAGAGAGAGAGAGGGAAAGAGAGAGGGAGGGAGAGAGAGAGAGAAAGAGAGAGAGAGAGAGAGAGAGAGGAAGGGAGAGAGGGAGAGAGAGAGAGGGAAAGAGAGGGAGGGAGAGCGAGACACAGAGAGAAAGAAAGAGAGGGATAGAGAGGTTACAGGGTATAAGATGAGATTTAGCCCCACCTCCCGGGCTAAATGTATGGTCTTGATGGCGCTCCAGTCAGTAAGGGAGTTATCTGCAGCAGGTTCCACAGCACCACCCCACACTACCCCCAACACCCCCCCACGCACACACCCATCCACCCATCCACCCACACACACACCTACACGGGTCTTAATCTCACCCTGCCAGTCTGGCCCTCTCCCACCCTCGCCTCCAACCAGTTTCCACACCCAAACACTGTATTTGCATTTAGATTAGCTGAGGTAGAAACTCAGGAGCCAGCATCCGTAGGGTGTGTGTGTGTGTGTAGGTGTGTTTAGGTGTGTGTGTAGGTGTATGTGTGTGGATGGTTATGTTTGGATGGATGGGTATTTGTGTGTATGTTGGTGCGTTTGTTGGGGGGGTATTTTTATGTGTGTTGGTGTATGTATGGGGTGGGGGTATTTGTGTGTGTGGGGGGGCTAGGGGTATTTGTGTGTGTGTGTGAGTATTGGTGTATGTGTGGGGTGGGGCTATTTGTGTGTGTGTGTATTGGTGTGTATGTGTGGGTTGGGAGTATTTGTGTGTGTGTGTGTGTGTGTGTGGTGGGGGTATTTGTGTGTGTGTGTGTGTGTGTGGGGTGGGGGTATTTGTGTGTGTGTGTGTGAGTGTGTGGGGTGGGGGAATTTGTGTGTGTGTGTATTGGTGTGTATGTGTGGGTTGGGAGTATTTGTGTGTGTGAGTGTGTGGGGTGGAGGTATTTGTGTGTGTGTGTGTGTGTGAGTGTGTGGGGTGGGGGTATTTGTGTGTGTGTGTGAGTGTGTGGGGTGGGGGTATTTGTGTGTGTGTGTGTGAGTGTGTGGGGTGGAGGTATTTGTGTGTGTGTGTGTGGGGGGGGTATTTGTGTGTGTGTGTGTGTGTGTGTGTGTGTGGAGTGGAGGTATTTGTGTGTGTGTGTGTGTGTGTGTGTGTGTGTTGGTGTATATGTGTGGGTGGGGGTATTTGTGTGTGTGAGTGTGTGGAGTGGAGGTATTTGTGTGTGTGTGTGTGTGTTGGAAGGCTGGACAGGAGGAGGTGTAGTGAATTGTCTGAGCTTTTGTCTGCAGTGTGAGATGGGGAGGGCGAGTGGCAGATTTATCAGTGCCCAGAGGGACAGGAAATGAGCTGCCACTCTGAGCATGAACCAGCGGAAACTTCTGGAAACTTCAGAGGAGATAGTCGATTGTTCTGAGGGGGACGCAGGATGGGTGTGAGTTGGGCACTGATACAGTGCAGTTTGTGGAGTTATTAATGAAGATCTCCTCTCTCTCTCCCCCCCTCTCTGTCCCCCCCTCTCTGTCACCCCTCCCTCTGTTATTCTGTGTTGTGTATGTGTGTGTGTGTAGTGGATGGCGGCTGGGGTGAGTGGTCTGCGTGGTCTCTGTGCAGTGTGGAGTGTGAGACGCAGCGTAACCGTGACTGCACTGAACCTGAGCCCAAACACGGGGGCCGGCTGTGTGACGGGGTGGCCGTCGCCACCGGCAACTGCACCGGGGACCTCTGCATCCAAGGTGAGTCTGCATCATCATCATCATCATTATCATCATCATCATCATCGTCATGGCAACTTTAACCCATGGCTCCCAGTCTGATTAAGCTCTTAGGACTACCACTGTCAGTGTCAACAGATCACAAGAGTTGAGGGAATATTCTGATGTAGAATCATCAGATTACAGTCATTACAGCCGTTACAGTCATTACAGTCATTACAGCCGATACAGTCATTACAGTCATTACAGCCATTACAGTCGTTACAGTCGTTAGTCACTATAGTTGTTACAGTCATTAGTCATCACATCTATCACTGTTGTTACAATTACAATTGTTGCACTCGTAAGTAGTTGAAGTCGCTACAGTGGTTACCGTGGTTACAGTACAGTTTTTACATTTGTTACAATCGTTACAGTTGCTACAGGTTTTACAGTTGTTACAATCATAGTCATTACGGTGATAACAGGCCTCTGTCACATCAGGGGGCGAGGCAGAGTGCTGCCATACACACGCACTGGGCCTGTGGGCCATCCAGCTCAATCCAGTCCAGGCCAGTGCCATCCAGTTCTGGCCAGATGTAACTGGCGGCATGCAGCAGTAGCAGTGCTGGGACCTCATGGTGGTGACTGTGTGTATTTGCAGGCTTTCAGGAATTAGTGCTTATTTTTGCTAAACTGAGTGTCTCTTCATGGATCTGCGTGCTTTCTCATCAATTTATCTCTAAAGGTTCACTGGATTTTCCAGCTGAGCTTTGATCATTGATGTGCAGTAGCAAACTCACGTTACAGTAACACATTACTGTAACACCCATTACTGTAACAAACACATATTACTCTGACACACGTTACTGTAACAGACTCACATTACTTAAAGTAACATCTGGAGCCTTTCATTCCCTTGATATGGAGTGTGTGTGTGTGTGTGTATGTTATCTCTTTGCAGATAAAAAACTCCCGCATGATATGAAGGTCCCTCAAGGTGAGATGTTATTGCCTCTCCGCCCTTTTTACACGTCCGTGCACTCGTCCCTCATCGTGTCAGCGCTGTACGTCATAGGCTCGTGTAGCCACGCCCCCTTGGACATTACTGAGACCCAGGTGCAGAGGCGGGGCCAGAGCTCTCGCCGATCGCCAGGGTTATGACGCCTGGCCATCATTCAGTGTTAGTCTGCTAGATGCACGTGGCTGTCAGCTTCAGTACCGGTGGCCTTGTTCAATGGGGAGAAACTATTCTCCTCACCCATGTCTGCTGTCTTTAACACAGTAATCATGGCAGGGATCTGCTCAGCTTGGTCTCTCCCATAACGTGACCCTCCAGGTTTTTCCCCACCCAGAACATGAGTTTCCTCTAGCACATGTGATTGTACCCATCCAGCACACGTGATTCTCACGTGACACATGTTTTGAGCTCAGCCACCACCTTGGAGACGTTAGGAGATGAGAGGGAGACTTGAGGGAGATGAGAGGGAGACGAGAGGGAGACGAGAGGGAGATGTGAGTGAGACATGAGGGAGGACTGGATGGTGCCTTTGTCGCGTTGTCAGTTTATGGTTCACCAGCAATCACATGGGAAATTAAATCACAGAAATCTGACCCAGTTATTCAGAGGCAGTTACACATTCAGCTTACTGCACCTCGCCGCTGACTGACTGGTGTGCAAATGTGTGTATGTGTGTGTGCATGTACATCTGTGCGTGTTTGTGCATGTGTGTTTGTGTATGTGAGAAAGAGAGAGAGAGTTATGAGAGAATTCACACATGGCTGGTCCAGCTGGTCCTGGACTCTGGTTGGCTGGTCAGCGGGTCCTGGACTCTGGTTGGCTGGTCAGCAGGTCCTGGACTCTGGTTGGCTGGTCCACCTGGTCCTGGACTCTGGTTGGCTGGTCAGCGGGTCCTGGACTCTGATTGGCTGGTCCAGCTGGTCCTGGACTCTGGTTGGCTGGTCAGCTGGTCCTGGACTCTGGTTGGCTGGTCAGCAGGTCCTGGACTCTGATTGGCTGGTTCAGCTGGTCCTGGACTCTGGTTGGCTGGTCCACCTGGTCCTGGACTCTGTTTGTCTGGTCAGCGGGTCCTGGACTCTGATTGGCTGGTCCAGCTGGTCCTGGACTCTGGTTGGCTGGTCAGCTGGTCCTGGACTCTAGTTGGCTGGTCCAGCTGGTCCTGGACTCTGGTTGGCTGGGCAGTGGGTCCTGGACTCTGGTTGGCTGGTCAGCTGGTCCTGGACTCTGGTTGGCTGGTCAGCTGGTCCTGGACTCTGGTTGACTGGTCCAGCTGGTCCTGGCCTCTGTTATTCTGTCTAGCTGCTGTTCATGTTTCCAGTATGTTTCACAATGCCAGCTGGACCAGTCCTCACACCCTGTCCACTCATATTACTCACTCACTGCCTAGTGAGAGTGTGTGTGTGTGTATCTATGTGTATGTGCGTGGTATGTGTGTGTGTTTAAGGGTTGAAACTGATCTCTCTCCCTCTCTCTCTCTCCCTCGCTCTCTCTCCCTCTCTCCCTCGCTCTCTCTCCCTCTCTCTCTCTCTCTCTCTCTGCCTCTCCCTCCCTCTCTCTCTCTCTCTCTCCCTCTCTGCAGCTGAGATTGAAGGCAGCAGTGATGTAGCTCTGTACTCTGGCTTGGCTGCAGGCGTGGTCACCGTGGTGGTTCTGGTCGTCGCCGTAGCGATGTACAGGCGGAGTCAGAGCGAGTACGGTGTTGATGTCATCGACTCATCTGCGCTCACTGGGGGATTCCAGTCCTTCAGCTTTAAGAGTGCCAGGCAGGGTGAGACATGTCTGTCTGTCTTTCTGTCTGTCTGTCTTAACTTGGTTTTATGTTCAAGGCAGTACATGCAGACAGAGACAATATAGATTTACTACAGCCATAACTATAAAGATTTCAACAAAGCAACTGCACTACACATTAGACAGTAAATGTTGCTTCAGTAAATACACGTCACATATTTGTCTATAATCAGCGTTACATACGTTACATAATAGAAATAGCGTTACATAAATAGAAACAGAATAGAATGGGGATTGGTTGAGTAAACAACTGAATGGGGATTGGTTAGAGTAAACAGAACTCAGTGGGGATTGGTTAGAGTAAACAGAACTCAGTGGGGATTGGTTAGAGTAAACAGAACTCAGTGGGGATTGGTTAGTGTAAACAGAACTCAGTGTTGAAGAGTGTTGAAGCTCATCTGGTGCTATGACCTCCCCAGCAGACATGTTAGACTCCACCTAGCATGGAGGAGACACACCTAGCATGTGACTCTCCCTCCCTCTTCACTTCTCCCCCCCCTCTCTCTCTCTCCCTCTCTCTCCCTCCCTCTCTTACCCTCTCTCTCACTGCCTCTCTCTTGCTGTTTCATCTTCCTACTTCTCCCTGTTAGCCCAAAGAGACACACACACCCTCTTCTCCACTCTACAGTCTGTCTAAACTCCTCTACTAGGAGAGATTGATGTTGATCGAAGAGGGAGAATTTTAGCACAGTTATCCTGCTTACAAAG
This sequence comes from Brachyhypopomus occidentalis, assembly GCA_020368025.1. Taxonomy (NCBI): domain Eukaryota; kingdom Metazoa; phylum Chordata; class Actinopteri; order Gymnotiformes; family Hypopomidae; genus Brachyhypopomus; species Brachyhypopomus occidentalis. Next base: position 312,165 of record JAGXOD010000106.1, read on the forward strand.
TGTTAGAGTACCACTACCATTGCACACACACACACACACACGCACACTCACGCACACACACACACACGCATACACACACACACAAATATATATGCACCACCTATACTGTAATCAGGTACACACACTACTAAACCTCTATTAAACTGTTTATACACACAGATAGACATCAGCTCTGACATACATGACATACACACACACACACACATTTATATCGGGCAGATGATCTTATATGGGACAACGTCTATACCAAATGTGTTTTTATTTGTACTTTTTTTTAATTGCTTCATTGTTTAAGGTCGTTCATTTCTGGCGACAGTGTCAAGGTTACAGTGTCACTCTGGGAATAAATGGGTCTTTGAAATCCTCATGATTCGGGCGTCGCTGTGGCGATAAGACAGACCTGTTTTGCGAGAGCCCCGGTGGTGTTGTGACACCTGACAGGACCTGTCATGTTTGTTGAACCGTCTGAGTGGTGGGTTCGGGGGTGGGGTTGACCTTTGACCTTTACCCTTGCGTGCCTCTTTCAGTAAATCTGGAATTGATCCACAATCTGTGAAGGACTGTCCCTGTGTGTGTGTGTGTGTTTACACCTGCACATGTGTGTGTGTGTGTGTGTGTGTGTGTGTATACAATTGCACATGTGTATATGTGTGTGTGAGAGAGAGTGCATATGTGTGTGTGTGTGTGTGTGTGTGAGAGAGTGCTTGTGTGTGTGTGTGAGTGTGTGTACACCTGCACATGTGTGTGTGTGTGTGTGTGTGTGTACACCTGCACATGTGTATGTGTGTGTGTGTGTGAGTGTGTGTGTGTGTGTGTGAGTGTGTGTACACCTGCACGTGTGTGTGTGTTTGTGTGCATGTGTGTGTGCGTGTGTGTGTGTGAGTGTGTGTACACCTGCACATGTGTGTGTGTGTGTTTGTGTGTGTGTGTGTGTGTGTGTGTGTGTGACAGTATATGTGTGTGCACGTCTTTAAATTTTTAACTTCACAGAATAAAAATAATTATAATTGATCATTTATAACAGTTAAACAATTAATTATGATATTGACAAGTAATCCCAGCTTTCTGCCCCTTTCCCTTTCTCTCTCTCCCTCTCTCCTCCCTCCATCTCATCCCTCTCTCCCTCTCTCCCTGTCTCCCATCCAGGTAACCCCCTGCTGATGAGCTCCTCCATGCAGCCCGACCTCACCCTCTCCCGTGCCTACGTCAGCCCCGTGTGTTTCCCACACACCCTGCACAAGGAGCCCATCACCCAACCCTCCCTCTTCCCGCCCCTCCCTGACGTCAAGGTCAAAGTTCACAGCTCCTTCATGGTGTCCCTGGGCGTGGCCCAGAGGGCGGAGTATCGGCACCAAGCCCCGCCCCAGACCTTCCCCCGGGGCGTGACCCAGGACGTGGGGGTGAGGGGGGCCACGCTGGACCCCAGGCTGGGGCTGGACCCCGGGACGCCCGCACCACGCCCCCCGCGCAGGGTCAGCGCACTGTTCGGGCATGCAGGAGGGAGAATGGCTATACCTAACGCAGGTGTGTGTGTGTGTGTGTGTTATTTGGGGATCGTAATGTGATTTCAGAGCTTCTGTATTAAGCACAGTGTCCACACACACACACTCCTGTAATTGCTGAAATCGGATTCATCTCCACTTTTAAAAACTAGTGTTATTAGTCCTTGATTCCAGATTTCAGGGAAGAAACCAAATTAAAATCTCTCTCTCTCTCTCTCTCTATCCCTCTCTCTCTGCCACTGCTGTATTGACTCACTTCTGTTCTTGTTGGCTTGTTCTTGACAGCTAGACAGGTTTCTGTGTGTATGTCTGTGTATGTGTGTTCACGTGTCTTGTTAAGGAAGATGCTGTCATGTGCCGACGCTGTGACAGAGATGACAGTCCTGTCATTTCATCCCTACTGGACTTGCTGAAATGCTGTGGACAGGATATAATGGCTACATGGCTACATTATAAGAAATGTTCCGTCTCTTTACGTTATGTGTGTACGCTGTGTGTGGTGTATGTGGCATGTGTGTAAATCCGTATCATAATATGTAAGTTGAAAGTGTATTATATATGGTTGCATTTGACTTAATAAGTTTGCTTACGTTTGTGTGTGTGTGTGTGTGTGTTACAGGTGTGAGTTTACTGGTTCCTCCTGGGGCAATGGCAGAGGACACAAGTTGGGAAATTTATATGTGCATCAATCAAGACAACTGGTATGAAGCTTCCTCTCTCTCCCTCCCTGTGTCTGTGCATGTGTGGAGTATGTATGTGCATGTGTGTGTGGGTGTGTATGTGTGTATGTGCATGCGTATCTGTGTGTGTCTGTGTGTGTGTTTGAGTGTGTGTGTGTGTGTGTGTGCGTGTATGTGTGTGTGTGTGTGTGTGTGTGTGTGTGTGTGTATGTGTGTGCATGCATGTGTGTGTGTGTGTGTGTGGAGTGTTTGGAGGGGGCCGTTCTCTGTATCATCCAGCTAAAGTGCTGGTCTCTGTCTCTACAGTGTCAGTGTTACACTGCTGGTCTCTGCCTCTCTGTCTTAATATCAGTCAGTGTGAACATGTTGTCTGCATGGTTGTTTCTTTAAAATCCTTCAGTGTGAGCAGGACCGTCTGTGTGAGGGGATAATCAGTGTGAGGCTGACTGTCTGTGTGAGAAATTTAGAAATTTAGGAAGTATCCTTTTTGTGAGGATCTCTCTCCCTCCCTCTCGCTCTCTCCACCCTCGTCCTCATAAGCACATAAGCAACTTGTACGAGAGATTTAAGTCCTCTGGTCTACAAGGGACAGATGCGGCAGAGAACCACATCTGGCCAACCAGGGCTGTGTGTGTGTGTGTGTGTGTGAGGTGCTTTTACATAGACAAAGACAGAGACAGGATGCATGTGCATAGAAAACAATGGAAGCAAACCAAAACAGGCTAATGTGCTAAAGCTAATGTGCTAAAGCTACCATGCTAAAGCGCATGTGCTAAAGCTAACAAGTGCAAAAGATCTTAGCTTAACAGATGAAGAGGCCCCACAATGTGCTAGGCAACGTGCTAGGCAACGTGCTAGGCAACGTGGCGTTCTGACGACAGGTAAACAGGTAACAGCAGAGCTGGGGGCGTGGCGGAGGCGGAGCTCAGAGCCAAAACAAGCAAACAAAGCAAATGACTGGACGAGCAACCAAAACAAAAGAACACCTGGCAAAGCGCTGTCATGGGAACCACAGTGGCAGAGGAGGAGTAACCGTGACACCGTGTCGTTTTGAAAATGCTCAAATGTCATCAACAGGTGTTTGACACTGCACAGTGTTGTCACGGTAACCCCTGTTTTGTTCAGTAGAGCCCAGCTGAGTGACTGTGGTGCTGTGTCCCTCTCCAGCTCTCACTCCACGGGGCTGCTGGGATAGACTGAGGTCAGAGGTCACCACCGCCCACCCATCTCTCTACAGCCACATCTGCATCCTCATAACCCTAACCCCAAATTTCACAGACACACACACACACACACACACACACACACACATGCTCATACATGCCTCATCCTGCATTTCTACACACACTCACATGTGTGTGTGGTGTGTGTGGTTGGTGAGTGTGAGGTGGTGTGTGGTTGGTGAGTGTGGGGGTGTGTGTGTGTGGTTGGTGAGTGTGTGTGGTTGGTGAGTGTGAGGTGGTGTGTGTGGTTGATGTGTGTGTGATTGGTGAGTGTGAGGTGAGGTGGTGTGTGTGGTGGTGTGTGTGGTTGTGTGTGGGGTGGTGTGTGGTTGGTGAGTGTTGGTGTGTGTGGGGTTGATGAGTGTGAGGTGGTGTGTGTGGTTGGTGAGTGTGGGGGTGTGTGTGGGGTGTGTGTGGTTGGTGAGTGTGGGGTTGTGTGTGTGGTTGGTGAGTGTGGTTGGTGTGTGTGTGTGGGGTGGTGTGTGTGGTTGGTGAGTGTGGGGGTGTGTGTGTGGTTGGTGTGTGGTTAGGGTTAGGGTGATTGGTGAGTGTGAGGTGGTGTATGTGGTTGGTGAGTGTGGGGTGGTGTGTGTGGTTGGTGAGTGTGGGGTGTGTGTGTGGTTGGTGAGTGTGAGGTGGTGTGTGTGATTGGTGAGTGTGAGGTGGTGTGTGTGGTTGGTGAGTGGAGTGAGTGTGTGTTTGGTGTGTTGGTGTGTGTGTGGTGGTGTGTGTTTGTGTGGTGAGTGTGAGGTGGTGTGTGTGGTTGGTGAGTGTGTGAGGTGGTGTGTGTGGTTGGTGAGTGTGGGGTGGTGTGTGGTGTGTGTGGGGTGGTGTGTGTGGTTGGTGAGTGTGGGGTGGTGTGTGTGGTTGTGTGTGTGGGTGGGTGGTGGGTGTGGGGTGTGTGGGGTGGTGTGTGTGGTTGGTGTGTGTGTGTGGTTGGTTGGTGTGGGGTGGTGTGTGTGGTTGGTGAGTGTGGGGTGGTGTGTGTGGTTGGTGAGTGTGAGGTGGTGTGTGTGATCCTGTTCACTGAAGGGTCCACTGCACAGAAGTAGTTACATGAATGCCTCTGTTACCTGAATCTGCATGTGTGTGGGCTGTGTGTGTTTGTGTGTGAATGTGCACACTTTACTGCATGAAGACAACCTAGTGCGGTCGTGTGTGTATGTGTATGTGTGTGGGGTGTGTGTGTGATAGTGGGCTTAATGAAACAGTAATCATTCACTAAATGAAACCACAAACAAGAAACAAACCGAGCAGACTGTGTGTGAGGCCATGCGTGTTGGGGGTGTGGTCTGTTGACATGGCAATTGAACCGGAAACCATTTAATTGGACAGCTGCCGTGTTGTAGTAACCTGTACAATCTGGCTTGTTTATGAAATGATGGGTGTGTTTAATGTGAGTGTGTGTGTGTGTGTGTGTGTGTGTGTGTGTGTGTGAAGTTTTTGAGGCTTCAACTTGCACAGAAGGCATAACACATTACAACATAATATCAAACTACAGCCATGCTCTTTAAATACGGTCGGAATGCCGAAAGGTTGTGCATTATTTGCAGTGTTAGGGGATTCGTGGGGTTAGTGTTAGTGTGTGTGTGTGTGTGTGTGTGTGTGTATGTGTGTGAGGTGTGTCACTCTGCACAGATGCTTTCGAATCCCTCCCATCTGTCAGCTGTCTGCATAGAAACACTTCAAAGAAGGAAACTCGTACACACAAACACACACTCAGTAATAATGTGTAAGTTGGTTTCGTCAGCTGGACCTGTGGTAGACATCCAACAGTGAGGAACGATCATAACGTCTTAGGACCACAGGGAGATAAAAGACAAATACAGCACATTCATGGTGTACTGGGAAGACTCACTAACTCTTATACAGCACATTCATGGTGTACTGGTAAGACTCGTTAACTCTTATACAATACATTCATGGTGTACTGGGAAGACTCACTAACTCTTATACAGCACATTCATGGTGTACTGGTAAGACTCATCTCTTTTACAGCACATTCATGGTGTACTGGTAAGACTCGTTAACTCTTATACAGCACATTCATGGTGTACTGGTAAGACTCATTATCTCTTTTACAGCACATTCATGGTGTACTGGTAAGACTCACTAACTCTTATACAGCACATTCATGGTGTACTGGTAAGACTCGTTAACTCTTATACAGCACATTCATGGTGTACTGGTAAGACTCGTTAACTCTTATACAGCACATTCATGGTGTACTGGTAAGACTCGTTAACTCTTATACAGCACATTCATGGTGTACTGGTAAGACTCGTTAACTCTATACAGCACATTCATGGTGTACTGGTAAGACTCGTTAACTCTATACAGCACATTCATGGTGTACTGGTAAGACTCGTTAACTCTATACAGCACATTCATGGTGTACTGGTAAGACTCGTTAACTCTATACAGCACATTCATGGTCTTTGTTCATGGCGAATTGCAGCTATGCACTGTTCGCCATTCCATGGACTGTTTAGATCTGCTGCACATAGATGTAGATGTGACTAGATCTATCTGCTGCACGTAGATGTAGATGTGACTAGATCTATCTGCTGCACATAGATGTAGATGTGACTAGATCTATCTGCTGCACGTAGATGTAGATGTGACTAGAGCTATCCACTGCGCATAGATGTATCTGTGGCCGTCTGGTTCAGCTAGCTCCCCCAGGTCCTTTCATTAGAGTCGGCCGTGGGGACACACCTGGAAGGCCTCATCAGCTGCCTCATGTGAGCGCTTCCCTACTGCCCTCTGGTGATTCTTACCTACCTATAAATGCAGCCTTCTACATGTTTCTTCTTCTCATTGCCCCTGTAGCCTCAATGTTTTATTATTTCTGTGAAGCGTTCGCTTTGGTATTCCCACCACGGCGCGGCCTTTCAGATGAAAAGTTATTTTATAGGTCACCTCAACCAGTTTAGATGTAATTTCTCTCCAAAAGGCCGTCACTGAGTTGTTAAACAGCCATTTCAAACGCGGTTCGATGAGGAAAGGTTATGTGCTGATCAACAGTGACCGCATTCTCACTCGCGCTGATGCAGACACTTTTAATATGGTGTCTTACCCCGTCGTGTTTATTTTGATTGTGTGATGACTGTCATTATTACGCATTAAAAGTTTGCTCTCGGGTTTCTGTGCCAAAGTTGTGTGGCCTGTTTGGGGAATTTCCATTAAAGTCAATTTTGTCCTTCCTGGCTTGCAGAGTCTTTTATAACAGCTCGCTCACTATAGAAAGAACGACTGTAAAATTATGCAGCTGAAACGTTCTGTTCTCCCCATCTTTCCCTCCCTCTCTCTATCTCCCTCTCTCTCTCTCTCTCTCTCCTCCCTCTCCCCCCTCCCCCATCCCTTTCTTCACACTCCACAGTGTGCTGTCAGAGAGTCAGGAGGTTCTGTTAGGGCCAGAGGTCACATACGGTCCTCCAGGGCTGGACCTCTCCTGTCCCGTCGCCATGACAATCGCACACTGTGCGGAGTGGAGCTCAGACGACTGGAGGGTGAAGTTGAGGAGGTGTACACACGGCAACCGTTGGGAGGTGAGTCGCCCGGAGACAAGGGGAGGGTGAGAAACTCCCCCTCTCTCTCCTGCTCTCCACCTCTCTTTCTCTCTCCCTCTCCCTCCCTCCCTCTCTCTCTCCCTTCCTCTCCCCCTCCCTCTCTCTCTCTCTCTCTCTCTCTCTCTCTTTATTGGTATGACTATATGAAGTATAATTAACAAGCCATTAAGACCTTAACAAGAAACCTAAACTAGTTAATATGTAAACATTTTCTGCAGAGATGACTGTGTGTGTGTGTGTGTGTGTTGCAGTTGCGGTGTGTATGTAAGGGTCCCTTTCAGTGTGATACAGTGCACTAATGAAATGATGGATGTGTTGTTGTTGGAGGAAATTGCTGGAATTACACACTGGATTTCTCTGCATGTTGTGCCTCTACAGAAGAGCCTCACATTCCACTGTCCAGCCTCCTGAAAGAGTTTATTAGGTTACACATATGGTTAGACATATGTTATAAAGCTTCCTGCAGTGAGACGGTATTCATGGGTTAGGGTCTAAGATAAAAGTATAAGTGCGGGTTGGCTCGATCGAATGTGTGTGTCCACGTGTTATCTCCGAGATCTTTGTTTCACCTGTTGTCTTGGTTTGTGTCATGGTTCTATCAGGCCTCTCTTGGCAGATGTACTGTGAAACCCCTGTGGGATACAGGACTCTGTGGGAGGTTTAGGTGTTTGAGGGAAACGCACAGGATCATCAGAAGATTTGATACCGTCATAGAAGGTCAGTAGAAGAGCAGTACGCTGCCAACCCCAGTGCTAGAACTGGGCAAACTGGGAAAACTGGTTGAGCGCTTGGTACGAGCTGAGTGCGCTTTGGAGTGGAGCTTTGGTATGGCAGGAAACCATACGCCTCCACTGGTGGTGAATGTTCAGCAGAGCTGAAGATCTGACGACCAGCAGGTCTGAAGATCTGGGAGAAGAAGCCTTCCTGAGATCAAGCTTCCCTGCTCCAGCAGATGTGGACCCAAGACCACAGAGTAAACCCTCTCGCTGGTCAGGCCTTGGACTCCAAACAGAGTCTGTATCTGATCTCGCTGGTCCACAGAGTCTGTATCTGATCTCGCTGGTCTACACTGGCTCTCTTGGTTCTGCCGGCATGTGTTCCAATGTTCAAAAGCATTTAGGGGACTGTTTTTTGGGGTGTATTGTTTGAAAAGTGACTGTGACAGTAAGGGGGTTTTACCGGCTTGTGAGGGGGCTATGCTGTCTTTATTGCCCATAACAGGGAACGTGTCCCTTATAAATAAAAGGGACATGTCCCTATTATACAACAGACCAGTTGCTATTCCAGATAAGACTTTATCCAAATGGTCAGGAAACAGGATCTATTCCTGCCTGGCCGTAGTACTCAGGGATTAGTACTGTATTCTGGACAGATCAATAATGGATAACCCTTTCCTAGCGTGAGAGATTTCAGATTGTTTCAGAAGTTTTTTGATGCACCTAATGGCCTGGTTTCTCTCAGTCAAAAGAAGGCTTTTGATCATATCGACCAACAGTACCTTTCTAAGGTGTTTGAAGCTTTCATTATTAGAGTTTTCAAGTTGGCTGCAGTGTGTATGGTCAAGACGAATTGATTAGGGAGACTTCAGTTACTAGCGGTATTAGGCAGGGCTGTTCTCAGGTCAGCTGTACAGCTTAGCCATCTGTCTTGACGGCGTACCTTGGTTGCAGGCCCCACTCGTGCTGATGACATGTTGCTTCTTTGCCATTAATGTACTTCTTTACCGATATATTCCTGTCTGAGATTCTCACTCTGTATGGGCTAAACTCATCCAGGGCAACAAGCGGCAACGAGGAGTCGAGAGGGGCAAATAGTGTTAGGGGAATTTCTTGGCACAGAAACAGAATGGGGAGAACTGGGAAAACTGGAAGAACTGGGAGGATGTAGTGGCACAGAGTTGTCTAAATGGAAATGATCGTTGCCGTGGTTGATATGCAAGAAGCAAGCGCTAGGTGCGAGTACCTTGGTCACCTCCACCTTGGTCGCCTCCACCTTGGTCACCTCCACCTTGGTCGCCTCCACCTTGGTCACCTCCACCTAGTGGCACAGAGTCTGTGTTCTTAAAGCCACGTGCAGGTGCTCCATGTTTGGAAGCCTACGAGGTCTGGAGGAGGGCTAACTCGTGGGCTGTTGAGGTCTTTTTCTGGGCCAGCTGATCTGAACCAGCACCTGTGACTGTCTGATCTGGGATCAGGGTTATGGTTAGCAGCTGGACCTGCACCTGTGACTGCCTGATCTGGGATCAGGGTTATGGTTAGCAGCTGGACCTGCACCTGTGACTGATTGATCTGGGATCAGGGTTATGGTTAGCAGCTGGACCTGCACCTGTGACTGCCTGATCTGGGATCAGGGTTATGGTTAGCAGCTGGTTACAGATCCACTCTTCCCACGCCGGCCTGGTTCTTCTGCCTCTTTTCGGTGGCCCAGTTATTTTCGCTGACACTGTACTTTGTTATAATTTGTTTCCGTTTATTGTATTTTCATTTCAATTAGACATTCAGGTTTGTATGCTGACGCGCTTCACATTTCAGGTTCGCTGTATTATTTAGTTTTCACAGTAGTAGGTGTAAGTGTATTTTTTCTGCGGGTTACGTTCTGCTCTCCTCTTTCCCTCACAGATGCATCTGTTTACATACAGGGTGTTTACATGTAGGATGTTTATATGTAGGTTGTTTACATAAGCTGTCAGGGATGGTTCCAGCGTGGCTCCCTCTGTCGCCACTAGAGGGAGTTCTCACGCCCACATTCCTCGTAATCAGCGTTGAGGATGTGCAGCTGTCTGTCCCCTTACTAAAGGGTGACAGTTGCAGTGATTCAACGCTGAGTTGTTTGTTGACTTGCTCTTTCAGCCAGCCTCTTTCATGCGTTATCTCTTGGTGTTGTTTCACCTACGCTGTTCTTTTTCGAGATGTTTAACTCATGCGCCATCCCTGGCCATTCTCAAGTTTTCCAGTGTCTATTATTTCCTATCCTTTGTTATTTTGTACTGGCTCCTGTTTCCTTTTGCTTTTGCCTTTTCTGCCACGTAGACTTTGTCCGTGCGCTTTGGGTTCTTCATTTTCTTTCCACCACGTAGAGTTTGCTCCGTGGGTATTTCTGTTGTCCCTGGTACTTACCTTCACGTAGAGCTGTGCTCCGTGCTTTTGCGTTCCTCATTTCAGTTTTCCTTTTCTTCCGTTTGTAGTTTACTATTTATTTTCTCAACTTTTCCCGTGCTATTATTACGGAGGTCTCAGTTCCCTAGATTATTTTATTGCACTTGAGTCCAACCATTAAAATCCCGCGGGTTATCCGGATTCGGAGGATTCGCGTCACTCCGTGAGTCAGCCGGATTCAGAGGACCCTCGTTACAGAACAACTCAGCCAAAAAATGGACCCAGCGATAATACAGGTCATAGGGGAGCTTAAAGACGCTCTACTACGTCAAGGGCAGGCCGTTGAAAGGCATGAGGAGGCTCTCCAGCAGATTTTGGGGCAGCTTCAGCACATCCTAGCTGCCATTCAACCAGCCAGCCCGGTTGGGGTGCCCACTAGCCCTTCATCGCCTCCTGCTGCCCCTGATTCATCCGCAATCACTCGTACTGAACCTAGTCTACCATCTCCAGCTCGGTTTAGTGGTAGTGCCGTCGAGTGTAAGGTTTTTTTGCTGCAATGTACGCTCATTTTTGAGCAGCAGCCCTCACGATTCCCCTCTGAAAGAGCTAAAGTTGCTTACGCTATGGCTTTACTCTCTGGGAAAGCGTTACGGTGGGCTACTCCGTTGTGGGAAAACCAGTCGGAGAGTTGTACTACTTTTGATAACTTTTCTAGAGCTATGCGTCAGGCGTTTTACCATCCTGCCGCAGGTGGATTACTGGGTTCTAGACTCCTGCGCATTCGTCAAGGTCATCAGTCGGTAGCTGAATACTCGCTGGATTTTCGTACCCTGGCAGCAGAGTGTGACTGGGGTGAGGAGGCTTTGGGAGTTATTTACTTAGATGGGCTAAGTGACGAACTCAAGGACGAGTTATCCTTTACTGAACCTCCCTCGGGGCTGGATGATCTGATAGAGCTTACCGTCAGAATGGATAATAGGCTACTTGAACGTAGACAATCGCGGCTTTCGCCTTCCATTAATTTCGGCCCTGCTATTAAGTCCGAACCCTATAGTTTTGTGAAAGACACCGAAGAACCCATGCAGCTTGGACACACACGCCTAACCAAGCAAGAGCGTCGTACTCTCATTCGAGAGGGTAGGTGTCTTTATTGTGGTGGTAGCGAGCATATGATCGCCACATGTCCCGTGTTGCAGGAAAAAGGAGCAGATCTGTCGGTGAACAGAGTAGCTCCGGCGGTTCATAATGCCTTATCCCCTGCTGTGGGGATCACCTCCCCCGTAGTAATCTCCTGGAGAGATTCCTCTGTTCATCAAGTAGTTGCCTTGGTAGATTCGGGTGCCGCAGAGAATTTCATAGATTCTTCCCTGGTCGCCTCGTTAAAAATCCCTATAGTCCCGCTTGACAAACCCCTCTCGGTTGCAGCGGTCGATGGCAGACTACTTACCTCGGGACGTGTCTCGCACCAAACGATTCCACTAGTTGTTCAGATCGGTGATCATCAGGAAACGCTTGCTCCGTTCGTAATTGACTCACCTCAATTTCAGTTGATATTAGGTTTCCCGTGGCTCCAGCGTCATAGTCCCGAGATCAACTGGTCTGAATTGTCTATCCAGCGCTGGGGTAAGTGTTGCGAAGGATCCTGCCTCGTGCCTCGTTCTCTCCCCGGAGCCAGAAGTACTACACCGGCTACGTTGCCTAGACGATGGGAGTCTAGTATTAAGCCAGCGATTCCGGGTACTGTCCTTCCGACCGAGAGGGTGATCGCGCCGTTGTTCGTTGGTCAGGAGAAGTCGGGGGCGGTCCCCTAGGCCGCTGTCCGTGCCAGCAAAGCCCTTGCGCAGGCTTCGGCCAGCCATCGCCGCGGCACCGACAAGCGACGTTCCCCGGCGCAGTCGTTTCGCCCTGGCGAGAGCGCGTGGCTGTCAGCTAAGGATCTGCCGGTCCATGGGAGTATTCATGGGGTTGTTCCCCGGTTCCTGGGCCCGTTTGTAATTGACCGGCGACTTAATGCGTTTTCTTACCGCCTGGTTTTGCCGTCCTCCATGCGGGTCCGTCCAGTCTTTCACGTATCCTGTTTGCGACCATTTTTCTGCGATGCTCCTGGAAGTTGTGGGCCTGAGGAGCATTCTGGATCCATCCCTTGTCCATGACATTGTTTGCGACGGGGCTGTTGCCCTGGGCCCGCGGGGTCTCGGTCCTAGAAGGGGGAGCTCTGTCAGGGATGGTTCCAGCGCGGCTCCCTCTGTCGCCACTAGAGGGAGTTCTCACGCCCACATTCCTCGTAATCAGCGTTGAGGATCTGCAGCTGTCTGTCCCCTTACTAAAGGGTGACAGTTGCAGTGATTCAACGCTGAGTTGTTTGTTGACTTGCTCTTTCAGCCAGCCTCTTTCATGCGTTATCTCTTGGTGTTGTTTCACCTACGCTGTTCTTTTTCGAGTTGTTTAACTCATGCGCCATCCCTGGCCATTCTCAAGTTTTCCAGTGTCTATTATTTCCTATCCTTTGTTATTTTGTACTGGCTCCTGTTTCATTTTGCTTTTGCATTTTCTGCCACGTAGACTTTGTCCGTGCGCTTTGGGTTCTTCATTTTCTTTCCACCACATAGAGTTTGCTCCGTGGGTATTTCTGTTGTCCCTGGTACTTACCTTCACGTAGAGCTGTGCTCCGTGCTTTTGCGTTCCTCGTTTCAGTTTTCCTTTTCTTCCATTTGTAGTTTACTATTTATTTTCTCAACTTTTCCCGTGCTATTATTACGGAGGTCTCAGTTCCCTAGATTATTTTATTGCACTTGAGTCCAACCATTAAAATCCCGCGGGTAATCCGGCTTCGGAGGACTAGCGTCTCTCCGCGAGTCAGCCGGATTCAGAGGACCCCCGTTACATAAGCTTGCCTGTTTAGGATTCAATATGAAATCCTTCATCTTGTGTTCCGTCCTGTACCTCAGAACTTCTATCTTCCCCAGATCTCGTGGCTGTATAACTGTATTGTTTGAATCATACAAATATGGAAAGACCGAATCAAGAGATTAGTTTATATTTATATATAATATCATATGTGCCATAGTGAATCCAAGTGTTGTATTCTATTATTATTTACATTTGGATTATGTATATGTATATATGTATATATGGAGTGTGTATATATAGCCTGTGGTGAGAAATGAATTTGTTCAGCAAAACATTATACTACATATGGCTGATTCCTCCAGTGTGTTCCTCACACTGATTCCTCTACAGTGTGTGGGATTTATGTAGTATGTAGTATGTACAGTACATCATGGTCAGCAGGGGTGCTGTGTGTTAAGTACATAGTATGTACTTCATGATTAAAGTACATACAGTACAGTTTTTGAAAATATTTTGCTGTTGCATAGTCCCTTCAGCTCGTTTTTCTTTGTTAAGTTTATTTACCTGTTCCTCTGAGATATGAAATTATTGCTAATCTAAGAAATATATTGTTTAGTTTGTCATTTTGCTTTGGAGGTGAGCATCTCTGCTGTCTGCTGTATTACCAGGGGTGATGTTTTGCATAAAACATTATAAAACCCCCCTCTCTCTCTCTCTCTCTCTCTCTCTCTCTATCTCTCTCTCTCTGTCTCTTTGGTAAGAAATTGAATTGCTGTGTTTTCTTTTCTTAACCTAACCCACAACAATAATAACAACAACAAGACCAATAATAATAATAATCATGTTTTATTTATGTAGCACCTTCCTCAGACTGAAGGTCACTTTACTTTACAACATCCTTCAGCACAAAAACACACTGAACCCACAACAGAGCCGAGCGGCTGAGTGAGGAGAACAGTGAGCGACCGAAAGAGGAAAGTGCGTCGGGAGGGGTGTGCTGATGGGGAGATGGGTATGTCGCGCAAATGTACCAAGGACATCCCACACTCGTCCCGCAAACGTACCACACACGTCCCACACATGTCCCGCAAACGTCCCACACACGTCCCGCAAACATACCATGCACATCCCACACACGTCCTGCAAACGTACCACGCACGTCCCGCAAATGTACCACGCATGTCCTGCAAACGTATCACACATGTCCTGCAAACGTCCCACGCACGTCCCACACACGTCCCGCAAACGTACCATGCACGTCCCACACATGTCCCGCAAACGTACCATGCACATCCCACACACGTCCTACAAACGTACCACACGTCCTGCAAATGTACCATGCACATCCCGCAAATGTACCGCAAACGTACCCCGCAAAACATCCCGTATATGTCCCGTGCACACCCCACAAACGTCCCGCCCACATCCCAATAAACGTCCTGCGTACATCCTGCTCTCACCCTGCAAAAGCCCTGCAAATGTCCCATGTATGTACGGCTCCTGAAATATTCATCCACACACTGATTGGAGCCAGGCAGAAGACTCCCTTCAGATTTGGGATTTGAAGGACATCCAGGCCGTGAATCCCATCACACACCTGTAGGGGGCAGACTGAAGTCAGGAGCACTCGGATAAACAGACCTGAGACTTTGGGTTGGGGGCGCTGGGGGTTCGGTTTAGAAACTCTGCCTCACACTGAACGGCTTTGAAGGTTGTGAGAAGTAATCGTGCTTCCTGCTGAGGTTCTGGCTCAGAGCCCAATCAAAGCAGCAGTTTAGTGGTCAAGGCAGGACGCCATGACATTGTGGAGCGGTTTCAGCATCTTCCTCAGTTCTGATGGGAGCCGGTGAGCAGTATCTGTCCTAGCGATTGCACAGTAGCGGCGTGTAGAGACTCAGCGTTGGTAGGCTGGTGTATACACACATCTGCGCTGCCTGTAATTGCATCTTTTGGGAGGTTTTATTTCTGTCTTCTTATAATAAATAGGTCAGGATACACTGACCTAACTGCTCGTCCGAGTATTAATTGCCCTTGTGTGTGTGTATGTGTGTGTGTCTGCGTGTACACATTCCCCCCCAGGATGTCATGTCTGTTGAGGAAGAGAGCGCTTCTTGCTACTGCCTGCTGGAGTCTCACTGCTGCCACCTGCTGGTTGACCGTCCAGGTTGCTACGCCCTGGTGGGTGAGCCTCTCAGTGAGGGGGCAGGGAAGAGACTCCGCATCGCCGCGTTCGGCTCTCTGCTGGCCGATGGCCTGACCTACAGCCTCCGGGTGTACTGCGTGGACGACACGCCCCTCGCTCTTCGGGTGAGGACGGGACTGGCTGCTGTGTGTAAGAGGGGGCGGGGTCTCCGACATCTAGAGTACATCTAGACGTCACTTTGTCTTGTGTGCTGATTGGTTCTCTGAGACTGGAGGCGTGGCCAGTCATTCTGCAGTGGAGGGGAAGCGTGTCTACAGGTTTGGACCTGTTGGATTGGACCTGCTGGTTTGGACCTTCTGGGATAGTAATGTGAGGTGTGTTTGCTGGAATGACAGGCCTGGGATGAGGTCACTCAGGGTCCAGTCTGGCTCGGGAGGACCACAGAAGCGTTCTGTTTATGTAATTCCTGTCTAGTTCAAGGAACCATCAATTGCCACTACCGATGAGACTGTCTGAGATGAGATATGTCTGTATGATTGTGTGAGAGTGTATCTGAGTGTGTGTGTATGTGTGTGTGTGTGTGTGCGTGAATGTGTGTTTGTGAATGTGTGTGTGGATGTGTATGTGTGTGTATATGTGAGTGTATCTGTGAGTGTGTGTGAGAGTGAATGGGTTCCGATTTCTTTTTACTGCTGCACTGCCGCCTGTTGCTTTATTCAATCAGCCTTCATCTTCATCTTCCTCCTTTTCGTCCGGGGTCTCTGTTGTCGCCTCACTGGGGTTTTGCGCTTCACACAATTGCGAGTAAACTCCTCCGGCTCGGCTCCAGATCGATCTGAACGCTCCCTGAACCCGCGCTACTGGCCACTCATCTCCAGAGAACGCGAGACAAAGAGAATGAGATAGGGCGAGAGAAAAGAGGGGAGGAGCGGAGAGTGAGATTTCAAAAAAGAAAATTGGCAAGAGAGCGCGCGAAGAAGGGAAGGCGAGGAAGAGGAGGGAGAGAGGAGGAAGGTGAAAGAGCCTTAATGCCACATACAGTGGGGGGGGCAACAACAAAGACCAGACACAAGGAGCGAACATCAGCTTTCATTAGCAACACTGGGGGAGTGTGTGTGTGTGTGTGTGTGTGTGTGTGTGTGTGTGTGTGTGATGTGTGTGTGTGTGTGTGTGTGTGTGACTGTGCGTGAGTTTGTGTGTGTGTGTGTGTGTGTGTGCAGGGATGCATTTACCTCTTTGAGGTGACAAAATAACCCAGAGATGAAGTGTGGTGAAGACAAACAACATACATCTGAACATCTGAGCATGTGAACATCTCAACATGTTTCTTAAACAAGGACACGCAGAAATAAACTCACGTCAGCCTCCAACCTCAAGACAGAGTGTAGACCACTAGGGTAATACCCACTGCCCTGGGGTAATATGCACTGCCCCAGGGTAATACACACTTTCCTTTCTTCTGGGTTATTATAGCTTACTGTTCTAAAACACGGCAGCGTTTCCTCACTGTTTCGATACTTTTTCGAAGCTCTTAGAGCTCCCTCCTCTCCCTCCTCTCTCTCCTCTTCCTCCTCTCTCCCTCCCCTCTCCTCTCCCCCTCTCCTCTCCTCCCCTCTCGTCTCCCTCTCTCTCCCCCCTCTCCTCTCCTCTCCTCCCCTCTCGTCTCCCTCCTCTCCTCCCCTCTCCTCTCCCTTCTCTCTCTCCTCCCTCTCTCTCCTCTTTCTCCTCTCTCCCTCCCCTCCTCTCCCCCCCCTCTCCTCTCCTCTCCTCCTCTCTCTCCTCCCTCTCTCTCTCCTCTATCTCCTCTCCCCACCTCACTTGCACCACTTTCTAAGGAAAGAAAAAGAACCCACACACCAGAGACTCCTGCATCTTTCTTAAAGGAACATGAACCCCATTTTCCTAATACCATACACCCAAACTCAAATCAGCATGTAGGCTCCTTCAGGAAAACTCAAATCAGCATGTAGACTCCTCAGGAAAACTCAAATCAGCATGTAGACTCCTTCAGGAAAACTCAAATCAGCAGTGAGAATGTGAAGTTGATAGACACAGAAACTTGGGATAATTTTAGTCAAATTAACCCATCCTATACCAAAGCTTATGTGTAGGAGTGTGTGGGAGGATCTGGAGGGGTGTGTGGCAGGGTCTGTAGGAGTGTGTGGGTCTGTAGGAGTGTGTGGCAGAGTCTGTAGGAGTGTGTGGGTCTGTAGGAGTGTGTGGCAGGGTCTGTAGGAGTGTGTGGGTCTGTAGGAGTGTGTGGCAGGGTCTGTAGGAGTGTGTGGGTCTGTAGGAATGTGTGGGTCTGTAGGAGCCCATCCACACGCCTCCACATGCCTTTCCACACAATCCTGCAGTGGACATTGTGTTGGACATTGTGCTGGACATCGTGTTGGACATTGTGCTGGACCTTGTTTGGGTTTATGGGAGTGTATAGCCAGTATAGGCAGTGCTTGGTCTGGCCTGTGGAGTCAGGGAATGAAACCCTCGTGTAGACTTTTAATCACCGTGGGCAGGATCAGTGCAGCCGAGTGAAATTACAGCTTCTAGGAAACCCAGGAAATTGCCCCCAGAGAGGCTGGGGCTGCTCTTTGAATACTGAATCCTGAATACTGAATCCTGAATACCGAATACTGAATACAGCATTTACAATTTCCCCTCCGCACAACCTGTATGTGTGTACATGTTTATTTAGGCGTCTCTGTTTACTTCAGTCTTGTTTATCACCATCCTTCCCTCTGTCCTCCACCCCTCCCTCCTCCCCTCCAGGAGGTGATGTGGTCGGAGCGTGTTCAGAGCGGGCACCTCCTGGAGGAGCCCAAGGTTCTGCTCTTCAGAGGGAACTCCTTCAGCCTGCAGATCTCCGTGCAGGACGTCCCAGCGTTCCTCTGGAGCATCAAGCCCTTCACCACCTGTCAGGTGCCACCCCTCATGCATATTCACCACGCACCAGGATGTATATTCATGCACCGCATTAATATGTATATTAGGTTGAATATTAATCAGCTGCTGCATGCTGGGTCTCAGAGTTCATTCGATGGAGGTTATGAATATTAACTGATCCATGCTGTAGGGACAGTTAGCCCGTGGCTGTGTCTGCTCTCGCTTCGCTGCTGGCTTTGCAAGCTTTTGTACGTCGCCACGCATTGATCGGCGTGATGTAGCCGATCACCCGTGTGTCATCGTATTAAAGCAGGGAGATTGAGGCTGAGTGGAGTCCAGACAGACGAGATGAGTTGTGCATGACAACCGTGTGCAGAGTTGTGCGATGTGAGGATGGATGGGGTGATGGGAGGAAAGTGGGGAGGAGAGAAGAACTCATGTGACACACACATACACACGCACACACACACACACACACACACACACACACACACATACAATCTAGCCTGTTCACACCTGTTCACCCCCCCCCACCCCCACCCCAGGAGTTCCTCTTCTCTCAGGTCTGGTGTAGCAGTATGGCTCCTCTGAAGTCTGCCTTCACTCTGGAGCGCTACAGCCCCACAGCCAATCAGCTGTCCTGTAAGATCACCGTCCGGCAGGTCAAAGGTCAGGAGCAGATCCTGCAGGTCTACACCACAGTGGCTGAGGTATGGAACACACACACCCATGGGCTTACATATACACACACATATACTGTATGCACAGACACACACACACCAACTCCTTCTGTCATAATCAGGCACCTTGTAATTACATACAGTTCAGAATCCTTCACAGGATCCTTATTTAACTCTTTATTACCTATAGAGTCCATCTTTAGGCTAAACGTGAGTGTGTTGAGTGTGTTACACACTGTGTCCTTTAACCTCCAAACCTCCCCGTTGTTGGGTGGTTTATCCCAGAGCCAAAAGGATGCTGTACAGCCAGACTGTACCATCACGTCTCAGACGGGGGCCAGGGCTTTCAAAATCCCCCCCTCCATACGGCAGAGGATCTGTGCCACCTTCGACACAGCCAACGCAAAAGGGAAGGACTGGCAACTCCTGGCCCACCACCTGCACATAGACCGGTGAGAGGACACACACACACACACACACATATATCTATGTGTGTTGGTAAGTGAGACTCCACCCTTGCTCCTTGCTGTGAGGTGCTTAAAAATCAACCAACATGTCACTTACACACACACACACTCACACACACATACACACACAAACTCACACACATACTCACACACACACTCACTCACACACACACACACACACACACACACACACACACACACACTCACACTCACAAGCACGCACACACACACACACACAAGCATCTGTCTCATTCTTCATTTTGGAACATTGACATATTCTCATTAGGGCAGGACATGCTGATACACACATCATCCATATGGTCTCTTTCTCACATGTGCTTGTGTGTGTGTCTGAGTGTGTGTGTGTGCTTGTGAGGGAGTGGGCAGGGTTAGGGAGGTGGGAGTGGGCGGGGTTAGGGAGGTGGGAGTGGGCAGGTTTGTGGGAACACACAAACTGCCCTCCTGTGGTAGACACAGCTAGTGAGGGGTCTGGAGCACAGCAAGCCATGGGCCAATAACAGACACGCACACACACTTTCACACACACACATTCACGCACACACACTCACACACACACACACACACATGCTATAAGGCTATGCCAAGGTGGTGAGGTGGGTACCAGCCCCGGGACAGGAAGCACTGCAGGACAAGTCAGGACATGTGGGTGAGGCGTGAGCTCTATGAGGGTCATAGGTCAACGTGGCTTTACAGTGCCCCAGCGGCCTGACCTAGTTCTGCTTATCTGAAGATCTGGAACAAATGTCCTTGACCCTAATGTGCAGATTTAATAAAAGTTGCTTCTGATTTCACACTCATGTGTGTGTGTGTGTGTGAGTGTGTGTGTGTGTATGTTTGGCATTCTGGGATATCTCATGGCTCACTCATGCATTCTGTGGCAGCAGCTCCAGAAGACGTTCCCTCTGAAGATCTCGCTTTCTCAGCATTCTTGCAGAGACGTCCGACTCTGCTGTCAGTGGGGACGCTGCCACACAGGCTCTCCGTGCGCCAGGATGTCAGACAGACGTCAGATGGGTTTTTTTAGCAGAGAAGTGAAGCGTTTTGTTTTGGGGGAATTGTGGCTGCTCCCTCTTTGCTTCCGGAGCTCTGCAACCGGCACAGCTGCGAGACTGATCCCACACTGCCCCCTCCTGGAGGATGCAGTGTACTACTCCTTCTGTTTCTCTGTTTCTAGCCGTCTCTCTCTCTCTCGCTGTCTCTCTTTTCCTCTGTCTGTCCCTCCCACCTCTTTCTGTGACTGATAGTTCTGTCAGTAAGTTTTGTTTTAGACTTTAACTTTAGAGTTTGGGTGTCATTGTCCCACTGGTCCAGACAAGCTTCTTTACAGCAGTGCTGGTCTGTGTAGTGCTGCAGTGCTTCTAAGTGCCAGAGGTCAGAAGGTCAGTTAGTCTGGGTTTAGGGGTCAGTAGGTTAGTTAGTCTGGATTTATTGGTCAGTAGGTTAGTTAGTCTGGGTTTAAGGGTCAGTAGATTAGTTAGTCTGTGTTTATGGGTCAGTAGATTAGTTAGTCTGGGTTTATTGGTCAGTAGGTTAGTTAGTCTGGGTTTATTGGTCAGTAGGTTAGTTAGTCTGGGTTTATTGGTCGGTAGGTTAGTTAGTCTGGGTTTAGGGGTCAGTAGATTAATTAGTCTGGGTTTATTGGTCAGTAGGTTAGTTAGTCTGGGTTTATGAGTCAGTAGATTAGTTAGTCTGGGTTTAGGGGTCAGTAGATTAGTTAGTCTGGGTTTAGGGGTCAGTAGATTAGTTAGTCTGGGTTTATGAGTCAGTAGATTAGTTAGTCTGGGTTTAGGGGTCAGTAGATTAGTTAGTCTGGGTTTAGGGGTCAGTAGATTAGTTAGTCTGGGTTTATTGGTCAGTAGATTAGTTAGTCTGGGTTTAGGGGTCATTAGATTAGTTAGTCTGGGTTTATGGGTCAGTAGATTAGTTAGTCTGGGTTTAGGGGTCAGTAGATTAGTTAGTCTGGGTTTACGTCTCAGTTCTTGGGTTTGACATTGGGGTGTGTATTTTTAGACTTTTTTGTGATTGCATACAAAGCTCTTTGTGCTTTGTCTCTTAGTATTATTATTAATAGTAGCAGTAGTAGTAGTAATAATAGTATTAGCAGTAGTATTAATAATAATAGTATTAGTAGTAGTAGTAGTAGTAGTACTAACACCGGCTAACACCAGTAACTCACCACCCCTTATATAACACTTTTGCACATACGTTGCTGTTATTTTTGTTGTGTAGGGTTAGGGCTATATGATCCATACTGAGATTTGGTGTTGTAAAAAGCCAGTTTGACTCAGAGTCACTACCGTCTAGACTCTTATAGATCGTCTCCGTCCTTCTGCTGTCAGTCCTACAATAACACGATCGTTCTTGTGAGGTGTGTTATCACAAAACTGTCAATCACTGTCAGGAATGAAGTTGGCAAAGACACTTTCAGGTATGTAAAACAAGGTTTTATATATAAAAGGACAAATCCAGTTGTCCGAGGACAAATCTCGTAGTCGTAGAACACGCTGAGGTAATATCCGGTAACAAACACTTCCAGGCAAAGGCACAATAATTTGACAACACGTAGTCACTAGAGAGTATCGTAGTCAAATCCAGAAACATTGCTGTGGTACACTTAAGGGTAAACCATGGCAATGCTTTCACAATATGGTACTGCATGTCGCTAGAATATATATAGTCTAATTAACCATAGTCAGGTGGATTTGATTAGGACCCTGGGGAGTCCAATCTGTGCAGCCTTTGCTGAGGACGCTGGGAAGTGTAGTCTTGTGTGTGGGGGTCAGAGGGTATCCTGACAATAAGGTTAGTGATCTCTGTAGAACACACAGTAAGGGGGAGTGACTGAACTAGTTTGTAGGGTTCCTTTGATTTCCTCTTTCTCTCTCCCTTGTCTCTCTCTCTCCCTCCCTCTCTCTCTCTCCCTCGTCTCTCTCTTCCTCCCTCGCTCCCTGCCTCACTCTCTCCCCATCTCTCTCTCTCTCTCTCTCCCTCTCTCTCTCCCAATCTCTCTCTCTCTCTCTCCATCCCTCTCTCTCTCCCCATCTCTCTCTCTCACTCTCTCTCTCTCTTTACAGGTCTCTTGTACATGCTGTGCCGCTGAAGCCGGTGTTTTTCTGTCAGCTGTAATGACTTTAGTTGTGCCTTTTGTCCCTCCTGCTCTGCCGTACAGGAACCTGGGTTATTTCGGCTGGCAGGCGAGTCCCTCGGCTGCGATCCTGTGTGTGTGGGAGGTGCAGCATCAGGACCATGGAGACCTGGACTCTCTGGCCAGCGCCCTGGAGGAGATCGGCCGCTCCAGACAGGGGGGCGTGGCCCTTTCCCTGCCTCCCAACGGGCCTGCAGAGCACATCGAGGACAGAGGCCCCGCCCACCCCGTCCAGGGCAAGCGGGCAGCCGTCGTGGGCCCTCTGGACCGGGACGCTGACAGCACCCTGGAGCACTCGGAGAACTCGCCCGACGTCCCAACTTTGGACCGGTGTAAGCACCGCCCTGTCATGACTGCGCGGGGCTGCTCCAAGCCACCAGGGGGCAGTGTGACAACAGACCACCAGAAACCTCCCGCCACAGTGGACATCACCATAGCCCTGCCCTCCGCTGCCCCCATTGGCCACAACAGTGGTGACCTTGACTCAGACCACACCTAGGATCCGTAACCCAGGAGACGGACAGTAGCGGCACTTTCTGAAAGAAGAGGAGCGGCGAGAAGGAGCAGGTAGTGTGTAGAGTTGCCATGGGTGACCAGACAGCCCCGCCCACTCTGAGGGACAGCTGCTCCTCCCTCTTTTGGACTGCTTCACGAGACCCAGGGCGTCCCAGACGGGCAGCGTTGGCTCTCCAAAACAAGATTCACAGGAACGTCCGAAGAACATCACACTGAAGCCTCTGTTCAGACACGGGACACGGGAGTGACATCAGCAGATCTTAATGAATCAGTGAATCATAGGAGCTGTCAGGAAGTCCAGGACCTTTTTTTTAAGCCCCCACCTGTTTTAGCTCTGGTGTGTAGCAGCAGCGCGAGAACGCTGGTGTGGAGTGATGTGGCTACAGCCACGGGACACTGGAGGGGAGTGGGGGAGGGGACTGAGGGAGGGGCATGGGGGAGTTGAAGGGGGAGGGAGGGGAGGGGACTGGGGAAGGGAGGGGACTGGGTAGGGGGGAGGGAGGGACTGGGTAGGGGGGAGAGGGAGGGGACTGAGGGAGGGGCATGGGGATGGGAAGTGGGGGAGGGGAGGGGACTGAGGAAGGGAGGGGAGTGAGGGAAGGGGAGGGGATTGGGGGAAGGGGAGGGGACTGAGGGAGGGTAGTGGGGAGGGAAGGGGAGTGGAAGCTCCGCCTCCTCCCAGCTCACACTAACAGACATTCCAAATGTATGCAAGTAGCAATTCAGACATGCAACAACTCTCAAGACACGCCTCCTTCTACAAACCTGTGCAGCACAAAGATGGAGAGAGACAGAGAAAGAAGAGGAACTATGACATTATGAAGAGCTGCGATATGAAGCTAGTGTGTGAGACATGTACCTTCACCCTTTACAACTCCTCAGGCTCCTGAGGCTGACTGCTGATTGGTCCCAATCTGGCTCCTCTGATAGGTCTGCTCAGCTGTCACTTAGAAGTGATATGTCTTAGGACTGAGTGACAGTAGAGTAGATGAGGCTGGCATTATCTCTGCACACACATACACACACACTCACACACTCACACATGTCCAAATCTGTCAGACCAGACCTGGTTTGACAATATTTTAGATTCCAAAAAAACATGTGCATGCACACACACACACACACACACACACACACATACACTGAGACTAGTGAAGGACTATATGTGACGTGTTTTTATTTGTCTGTGTTGGTTTAATTGATTGTTTTAAATAAAGATACGTGGTCTTAAATTCAGACAACAGATTAGCTTAACGCTTTTGTCTAAGACCAGTGGCATAGAGTATTTAAACATATCACTACTGTGACTGTGTGTAAACCTATACACACACACACACTCACGCCCACACTCACACACATACGCACACACTCACACACACCCACCCTCAAATCCACATACACACACCCTCACACACACACGTGCAGGGAACACACAGCATACAATATTGATTTTTTTTTTTGCTAAAAATTAAAATCATTAATTATCTGTTAAATTCCTTTTTGTGTGAAATATTTTGTGTGTTATTAGTTAAAAATGTGTCATAGATCTATATCCATAATGCACACATCACAGTATTATTATTATATATAGTAATTACATTATTATATATTATTACAGTATTATCTCTTTGTACATCTTGGGTACTATTATTATATATTATTATTATATCATTATTTATAATTGCAGTGTTACCTCTCTGTACATGAAAGGTATTAATATTATATATTATTACAGAATTATTATATATTATTACAGTATTATCGCTCTGATCTTTTCAATGTTTTTATATGCTTGTATTTGGTTTTTTTTACATTCATAAATCGCTTAAGGGGTTTGTGTTATAAAACCAGTACTACATATACATTGCATTTCATAAAACTGTGTGTACAACAAACACACACACACACACACACACAGATACTAATAAAATGGAAACAGAATGACAGAATAATTACTCTGGAGATACAACTGAGAGAAGTAATTATTGTGTGTGTGTGAGAGAGAGAGAGACAGAATGAGAGAGAGAATGAGAGATAATGATAGAGAGAGAATGAGAGAGAGAGAACAGGGAATGTGCACTGATGTCCCTGAACTGTGTGTTGAACAGTGTGAATAAATGATGGAGGTGCAGAACTCCCACATTTCTTCAGCTGCTTCCATAGGTCTCTAATCAGACATGTCCTTCTAACCCTAATCCCCTACTCACTAACCCCTAATCACTAAGACCTAATCCACAACCCCTACTGACTAATCCCTAATCACTAATGCCAATTCCTAACCCCTACTCACTAATCCCTAATCACTAAGGCCTAATCCTCAACCCCTACTCACTAACACCTGATCATTAACCCCTAATCCCCAACCCCTAATCACTAATCCCTACTCACTAACCCCTAGTCATTAACCCCTAATCCCCAACCCCTACTAACTAACCCCTAATCACTAAGGCCTAATCCTCAACCCCTACTCACTAACCCCTAATCATTAACCCCTAATCCCCAATCCCTACTCACTAACCCCTATTCTCCAACCCCTAATCCCCAACCCTTACTCACTAACCCCTAATCCCCAACCCCTGATTACTAACCCCTAATCACAAACCCCTAATCCCCAAACCTTACTCACTAACCCCTAATCCCCAAACCCTAATTCCCAACCCCTACTCACTAACCCCTAATCCCCAACCCCTGTTTACTAACCCCTAATCACAAACCCCTAATCCCCAAACCTTACTCAATAACCCCTAATCCCCAAACCCTAATTCCCAACCCCTACTCACTAACCCCTAACCCAACCTCAACCCCTAACACTAACCCCACCCTAACCCTACTCACTAACCCCTAACACCAACCCCAACCCTAATCATGAACCCCTAACACCAACCCTAACCCTAACACAACCCCAACCCTAATCACTAACCCCTAACACCAACCCTAACCCTAATCACTAACCCTAACACAACCCTAACCCTAATCATGAACCCCTAACACCAACCCTAACCCTAACACAACCCCAACCCTAATCATGAACCCCTAACACCAACCCTAACCCTAACACAACCCCAACCCTAATCACTAACCCCTAACACCAACCCTAACCCTAATCACTAACCCTAACACAACCCTAACCCTAATCATGAACCCCTAACACCAACCCTAACCCTAATCACTAACCCTAACACAACCCCAACCCTAATCAACCCTAATCATGAACCCCTAACACCAACCCTAACCCTAACACCTACCCCCCACCCTCTAACCCCAAACTTAACCCTGACCCAGCATTTTCAGTCAACTGAAATAATGCTCCCGAAGTTTTCCTACCATATAGGTGTAGAAGCTGCTAACACTGTGTGTGTGTATGTGTGTGTGTGTGTGTGTTAGAGAGAGGAGCACTGATGTGTGACCCAGTGTGTGTGTGTGTGCGCGTGTGTACTGTGTGTATGCTCCTTTCTGTGTAGAAACATGTGTAGAAGCTTCACAAACTTACGAAAACATCCTTGTCATAGCAACAAAGACACATCCAACCAAGTAAAACTCATGAATGGTGTCACAGATCTGACCAGTTCTCCCAGTGAGATTAATCACCAGCCATGGTTAAAAACTCAGGACCTTTCCGGTATTATGAGTAAATACATACAGTGGGTGTGGTGTGTGGCGGTTGGAGCGGTGCCACCTTTCATATCTTTGGTATTTCCCACATTCTGTCACCTTTGATTTCTTTGATACATCTGTAAAACCAAGTGCAGTTAGTGTGTCGAGGCAGCAGATGGCAGCAGAGAGGCTTTTTAAAAATCTCAAGCAGACTTTTTCGGAATCAAATGGGACAACGTGCCTTAAAAGTACCAAAATATATACAAAATATAAGTTCGACCGTTCTACTTTTATATTTTCTGACCGCTTAATTTTGTTGATTTCACACGTTCAAAGAACTTGCTACAGCCGTATTATTGACACAGCACTAATGGAGCGCCAGTATTCAGAGTGTGTATCAACGTTGTTTTCACTCGCGAATGTAATAACAGCAGCGATGTCTAGGGTTAGGTTAGAGTTAGGTTAAGATCAGGGTTAGGGTTAGGTTAGGGTTATGTTAAGGTCAGGGTTAGGGGTAGGGTTAGGTTAGGGTAATGGTTAACAGGTCTTGCGTTCTGACGCAGGTCAAAAGTTCCACGGCGTGAGGTGACACTCATGGAGGCTCTGA
Source organism: Brachyhypopomus occidentalis (assembly GCA_020368025.1). Taxonomy (NCBI): domain Eukaryota; kingdom Metazoa; phylum Chordata; class Actinopteri; order Gymnotiformes; family Hypopomidae; genus Brachyhypopomus; species Brachyhypopomus occidentalis. The sequence goes on from JAGXOD010000106.1 coordinate 339,143, forward strand.
GCCCGCAAAGGAGAGAGACTCGGGACACAATTCCCGCCACTTTAGGGTGCTATGATCGTCTGGTAACTGAAGATGGACCGTGTGACTCTACACTCAACGCCGTGACGAGTTGAGAAGAGGCCGTTAAATCAAAGGTAGCGCAGCGCCTCTCGCTCTCAGTCCTACGGTAACCTCGGCAGATTTTATGTTACTAATTCACTCATTCTTCTTATTTATTAATGCTAATGTATGAGTAATATAAAATAAATGTATTGATGTAGTGTAAACTACATTTAGGTATTTTATACTAAATAATTTTTGTCCTAAAAATGACTCACAGCGAGGCAAATTATACTTTAGAAGTTATCATAAGAAGCACACCCGCGGGCCGATGTACGCATTTTAAGAAAATCAACTCTAAACCGCCAGTAACGTCTGGAATGTCTCATTTTAGCCTTCACAAAATCCAGATGTAGGCGTGCACGTGCAAGCTCGGGCTTGAGGCCTTTCTGCATCTCGCGGACCAAACCAGGCCACGTTAAATGGGACAGATCAACCGGACGTCCCGTAGAACTGTCTAGAGACCACAACAGCGACACATGCCGTTCAAGTGAACTAATGTCACCGTTTCTGATTCTGTCGCCGAGTTTAAAGCCGTAGTTTAAAGTGTTTTAAAGTGTTTAAAGTTTAAAGTGTTTTAACAAGGTTTTCGCCTACGTTAGACACAGAAACGTGTTTAAACTTAAACATGTCAAGTTCATTTGTCATATGTCATTTATTGAACATTCTCCTCGGTCCGAATTTGAACCTAGCAAAATGGGATTATTTCTTGAAAAGCCTTCATCATGTTGGATGTGAAAACAAGCTCGCTGTTTTAACGTATCCATAGAGACACGTATCCATAGAGACACGCATCCGTCCAGCTGTCAAAGCAGACGGCGCTGCCAGAATGGAACATCCGATACGTGAGTCACACAGCGCGTGCCGATGCTTTTTAAAGACGCTCTCTTTCTGTTTTTGTAATAATGTCGCTTACATAAGGCAGACATGTGGACCGGAGACCGCATCAATAACAGGTGGGAGTTTGGAATCTGCTTTATGTCGTCGGGCCATACTCACGCACCACTCGCTCGCACGCGCATTAAACGCACTGTCAAGCACACACGCGCTCTCTCGCCGGACTTGAGATGTTTCGCACGGCACCCTTCACTCTTCCACTCTTAGCACGAGGTGGAGCGCCAAATGCATCCCAATTTTAGCATAAAAAATGAAGTTTTGGGCGAGCTGTGTACCCGGTGTGAGAAGTAACTGCGCTCGTGCGCACTGGGACGGGAGAGCGCGCTTCCCTTTGACCCGTCACCCCACGGTGCCTCGTGCAGGTGCTTAAGCCAATCAACTCCAGGGTTAGGGTTATTATCACTTATTACTGAGGAGGTATAGTATTCAGTACCTACTGAAAATGATCATGTGACATCTAGAAATTTAGCTGTGAGTACATCAAATTAAATTAATGGTAAAACACACACACACACACACACTCTCTCACTCACACACACACACACACACACACACACACACACACACACACACACACACACACACACACACACACTCTTTCCTGATGAATACATGCTCTCTCTGACTCTCTTTGTTTTGTGTAGCCAGGCCGTGCAGTGTCCCACATGGGCCGACTCTTTCACTCTCTCACTCTTCTTTATTCCCCCCATCTCCTCCTCCACCCGTCTCCGTCGCTCCCCTCTGCCGGTCTTTCCACTTCTCTCTCTTTCTCTTCTTCTCTCTCTCTCGGCAGGATGAAAGGACACTCAGACACCCACTCCATTCACATGCCTGTATACTTCTGAAAGACATAGAGAGAGAGGGAGGGGGAGAGGGAGAGGGAGGGAGAGAGGGAGAGAGAGAGAGGGGTGAAGGGAGGAGGGAAAGAGACAAGAGTGGCTGGGTGAGAAAGAAAAAGGTCAGAGCGAACTCTTCAACAGCAATTTTGAAAGAGGCACAGAGATATAGAGGGAGGGAGATAGAGGGAGAGAGAGAGAATGAACAGTCATGTGAGGCTCATGAGAGCAAAACCTGTAAAAGGGTCTACACACACACACACATGCGCGCACACACATACAAATGCATATGCACACACATGTACATGCATGCACCCACACAGACACACACACTGTGCAGCGATCTGTCTTGTTTTGGAATTTGCTTCTTCTGTAACTTGGATACGTGTTGGAGAAGAATAGGCTTTTCATCCCCTCCAGACAACATGCACACAGCACACAGACACAGCACAGGGACACAGCACACAGACACAGCACATAGACACAGCACAGGGACACAGCACACAGACACAGCACATAGACACAGACACAACACAGGGATACAGACACAGCACATAAACATAGCACATAGACACAGCACACAGACACAGCACATAGACACAGCACACAGACACAACACAGGGGCACAGCACACAGACACAGCACATAGACACAGCACACAGACACAACACAGGGGCACAGCACACAGATACAGCACATAGATATGAGATACAGCACGTAGACACAGCACAGGGACACAGCACACAGACACAGTGTTGTAGACTGTATTATAAACAGTATTATAGACACAATTATAGGTTGGAATATAACACTAGGAATTTTGTTATTTACAGAGTTATTACTAATCAATAAAGAAAAGATTTGATTTGTCCTCACTGGTTGTCCCTCAGGTGGTGACAGGCTGACACATATTGTGATGCATGTGTGATCAGTTCACTCTTCTCTCCTAATATGTACAGCACTTTCTCAGTGTCACTGCAGCGCTGGAGTGCAGCGCTCATTACCTTCCTGTAGAATACCTTTCTAATGAGAGGCAAGAAACTCTCTCCTTCTCTCTCTCTCTCCTTCTCTCTCTACTTCTCTCTCTCTGTCTCTCCCTCTCTCCAGTCTTTATGCCTTTTCCATTCCAGCTCTGGAATGCACACATCCATGACTTCACTGGGATGGATGTGGAATATTCTGCCCAGTGGACAATAATGATGAAATGCTGCCCACTGTGAAGGTTCATAAAGGGCTCGTAAAGCACTTATAACTCTCACGCTGTCGTAGCTATACAAGTGGATACAGACGTGTTGTAGCTCAATCTCCTGAAGGTGGCATTTAAATACTTCTGAAGATTCAAAAACAGAGAGGACAGAAATTGAGGGATAGAGGGAGAAGTAGAGAGAGAGAGAAGGAGAGAGAGAGAGGGAGTGAGAGAGGGAGAGAGAAGGAGAGAGAAGGAGAGGGAGAGAGGAGAGAGAGATAGAGATTGGCCTCTGCTACATTGTCAGATGAATATATTTGTGCTGTATTGTACACTAATATGGTAACCATGGCAATTACAATACAGCAGGAATGAATTACACCTACTATGTGTAAACACTTTCATCTCAACTGAGTGTGACTCTAATCTTTAATGTCTGTGAGAGAGAAATGAAAAGGAGAGAGACAGAACTGTGTGTGCTGAATATACTCACACACGTACACACACACACACACACACACACACACACACATAAACAGCATTTGGTCGCATGCTTTGAATTACTGTACATTTGTGCCTGGTTTAGAGCCAAGTGGCAACTGCTTCAGACCAGACAAGAGACTGACTCACACACACACTCTTAACACACTCACACACACCTACATACACACATCCTCACACACAGTCACACCACACTCACACACACACATTCTTAACACACACTCATCACACTCACACACACACTCACACACACACTCACTCACACATACACACACATTCTCACAGACACACACGCTTTCACACTCACACTCCCTCACACACACACATTCAAATCCACACACACATCCACACTCATATGTGCACACACACCCACACACACATCGACACACTCACACACATGCACTCACACACCCTCACACCATCTCTCTCAGTCCTCACACACACACACCTTCACTCTCTCCTGATTACAGCCTCTTACAATTTTTTGCAGAATTTCTCTTTTTGTCAAAACTTAACACACAGCAGCCAATGCCACACACACACACAACACGCGAAACATCTCACACTTTTGGGAAAAGCAAACACTTCAACCAAAACTCTTGCAACTCTTGCCAAAACCACATTATTGCATACAAACTCTACACACAAATATCAGATGAACATCATTTCCCATATGACAACTACACACTGATGATGGAACACTACCATGTGTTTGAGTGGTCAGTGTGTAGTCTGCTGTGAAGGTCTGTCAGAGGCCTCACAAATACATGAATATTCACAAATATACAGGTTATTTATGCATATTCAGTACCTTTACACCATAACACAACTACAACGGAAAGGTTTCTTTTGGTTTTGCATGAACACCACAGCAACACATGCTGTATATACTGTAAACACAAAAAAAGAAAAGCAAAAATACAAAATGGCCTCAAGCTTCCTCCATCACCTGCTGAACGGATTTGTGTCGGTGGGGTTGACGACCACCTCCACGCCAAAGAGAACTCAACAGCGATGGAGACTATGGTGGAGGTGAAGAACAACCTGTGATGTTCAGTACAGTGTTGTACAACAGTATGAAATATGCATAATGTTGCCAATGCTGTGTGGCGCAGGACACTGGACCATCAGTGATAGCAGAGCATGCTTGCGCAAATTCATAGTGCAGACAGACTCACTGAATGGATGTTGCTGACGGTGACGTAGTCAGTAACGATGTGCTGTTACAGTTGTCGGAAACATATGCTGTTGTTTGCTTGGATTTTGGTAGGTGGGTGTAGCAGTTACGAGGCAGTGTTTTCCAAAAGAAACACGGTTTTCAGTTTCAGTATGTAAAAAACTGTGTTTACAGTTTTTTCCCAAATGTTTAAATGCATTTCTAGAAACTTTGCTCAGTTTCTCAAAACTCTACACACAAACTGAAAATTATTAACTGCTTTGTTGAAACTCCACAAATCTCTAGCAAAACTGATTCCTTCCACCAAAACAACACACACAGCTATTTATATGCTTCTCTTGGAGAGCATCAAATAAACAGTGACAAGATAAATTCAAAGGACTATTATCAGAAGTATTTGTGTATGTTTTTGAGTTCATGAGGCCACAAATTCAAATGCATACTAGTCCATGAAAATATGTTGGCTTTCTGTAAGTACAATGAGAAACATGATGAGGAAAATCAGTTCACATACAAAGAGGTAACAAAAATGTATTTTCAGTATTGCAAAATGCAAAGAAACAGATCACTGTTCATCAAACCTCTGACCTCAGTCAGGCCAGAGGACCTCATCTACATCAGCTGCAATATTCTCCCTCGCCAAACAATGGGGGGAAAACGCCTTGCATGGCGAATCCATCCTTGGCAATCATCTGCACGGAAGTCATCACCTGCCTCCTCCATTGCCTGTAGTAGCACCACACGCTCGTGGGGTCTGCGTTCATACACTTTCCACCTCCATGCAGAAAAGAATTCCTCTATTGGAGAGAGAAATGGGGAATATGGTGGACGGTGCCCAACACCTATATCAGTCACTTGAGGCCTCTTTTATACTCTGACAAATGATTGAAACATTCTTGTAAATACGTTTGCACAGGTGCTACTTGTATGAGACTACTTGGTAAGTTTAGCAGTTTAGGGTCACAATATTGACACATGATCTTCATGTTTTTGGACTTGTGTGCATAGTTCCACATTTTGTGTGTATACGGTGTGGAAACATTTTAATGTTTTGCATTTTGTTTAAGAATTTCTAAATGAGTGAAAGGCAGAGAATGTGCTTAAGGTTTAGTGCACCAGGTCAGTAGATAGGTTACATGTGTTTTCAAAAATTGTGCTATAA
>JAGXOD010000106.1:347500-513022 GCA_020368025.1 Brachyhypopomus occidentalis
GGTGTTGGTTTTGGCAGTGGTGTTTAAGGACTAGGCTATGTTTAGGTGATGTAGGTGTTGGTGTTGGCAGTGGTGTTTAAGGACCAAGCAATGTCTAGGTGACGTAGGTGTTGGTGTTGGTGGTGTTTTAGGACCAGGCTATGTCTAGGTGACGTAGGTTTTGGCAGTGTTTAAGGACCAGGCTATATCTAGGTGACGTGTCGTGTCCCTCTTGGCCTGCTGAACAGAAGACGTGACACAGGAAAAAACACAACTGAATCACCGGCAGTCACTCCGGAAAACTCCGGAACGCTTCGGATCACTCCAGAACACTCCGGAACACTCCGGAACAGTGGGCTCTGCTCCTGGACGTGCACTCGCCAGCACGGAGAGACTACCAACCTCAGCCAACTGCCTTACAGCACAGAAATAAACAAAAACTTCCATTTGTGTGTGCATGCATGTGTATGTATGTGTGTGTGTGTGCGTGTGCGCGCTCGCATGCGTGTGTGTGTGTGTGTAAAGAAGAGGCAGGAAGCTCACTGGTTGCTAGGCTGGTTGCTAGGCTGTCTCCTGGGAGACGCTGGGTTATTTTTAGACTCTGGCCGTGTCCGGTCTGGCTCCCGCTGGATCGACGGACGGATCGCAGAACCATCCTGGGGTGCACTGGGGACGGGGCGTTACACCTCAGGACGCCCCTTTACGGGGCCCTTGGGCAAACATGTGAACATGTGCAAAGACACAGGAAAATACACACACACACACAGATGATGTGAGGGAACGAAGGCCTCTTCTGTCCTCAAACACTTGAGCAACAATGAAGGCCAGGCGTCACCAGATAAGCCAGTGACGCTCAGGAAGTTTTCCTTCGACTTTATTTCCGCCATCCTTCCTCCACGACGGTCCTGAACCCCACCACCACCACCTGACCCCCCCCCCCCCAACACACACACACAGGCCGCATCATCTCTATCAGTTTCCCCTTCTGTTCTCACAGGAAGCACACCCCTGCACGTACATACACCGCCACACAGATGACCCCATGACATCACCAAAAAACAAAATCAGAACCCTAATAAACAGGGGCATTGTTGACGGCTAGTAATGCCTGTACAGAGACAGAGAGAGAGAGAGAGAGAGAGGGAGAGAGAGAGAGAGAGAGAGAGGCAGAGAGAGAGAGAGGGAGGTTTAACCCTTTAAACGCTACAGAGTTTACTGTAGCAGAACATATGTCTTCGGCTTCTGTTACTATAGGCAACAAGGTACAGGCTCCTGATTGGAGTTTCACTGTTAAGAGATAACAATTAAACCATAAACAATTAGCAATTAAATCATAAATAATTAATGACTAACCCAGAAACTGTTAACAAACCATAGCCTGTATGAGTAGTCTGTCAGTTGTCTACATTCAGAAGTCTGTATGAGTAGTCTGTCAGTGGTCTGTACATTCAGTAGTATGTATGAGTAGTCTGTCAGTTGTCTACATTTAGAAGTCTGTATGAGTAGTCTGTCAGTGGTCTGTACATTCAGTAGTATGTATGAGTAGTCTGTCAGTTGTCTACATTCAGAAGTCTGTATGAGTAGTCTGTCAGTTGTCTACATTCAGTAGTCTGTATGAGTAGTCTGTCTGTTGTCTACATTCAGTAGTCTGTTTGAGTAGTCTGTCAGTGGCCTGTACATTCAGTATGAATGCACTGTTAATGGGCTCTGCTGCAAATAATGTCATGATGTCATGGGGTCACAGTACAACTGTTGTGAGCCATCTCTTTGCTTTATTGTGGTTTAACTCAGGTTAACGTGGATTAACATGGGTTAATATGGGTTAACACAGGTTAATGTGGATTAGTAGGGGTTAACATGGATTAACATGGTTTAATATGATAAATGTTGACTAACGGGGGTTAACATGGATTAACATTGTTAAACTTGAGTTTAATGGGTTAACATGATTAACATAATTACCATGAGTTAATGTGCTTCAGCATGGTTTAATGTGGGTTAGCATGGTTTAATGTGGGTTAGCATGGTGTAATGTGGGTTAGCATGGTTTAATGTGGGTTAGCATGGTTTAATGTGCTTCAGCATGGTTTAATGTGGGTTAGCATGGTTTAATGTGGGTTAGCATGGTTTAATGTGGGCTAACTCGGTTAGCACAGGCCTTGTGCTGGCATGATTGTTAACACATAACTAAGGTGATCAAAGCCAGTGAACACCCAAGCAGGTGTGTGTGACTACACAGGTGTGTGTGAGACATGCAGGGGTTAAAGTAATTTGCAAGGGTGTGTCATGTTGTGTGTTGTGTCATGTGTGTGATGTACTGACGTGTGTGGGAGAGTGACTCATTCCTTGACATTTTAAAAAAACAGGAAAGAGTAAACCTCATATCTGACATTCCTGCCAGAGAGAGTGTGTGTGTGTGTGTGTTCCTCCAGTGAGATCTTATAAGACTAATGCCTCCTGAATACCTGTCTTATTACACAGAGACAAAGACAGAAAAACATACAGAAAGAGAAAGACAGAGAGACAGAGACAGAGACACTGAGAGAGACAGAGAGAGAGACAGAGAGAGAGTCAGAATGCAGCTGGATGCCTGTTTAGATTGTAAATAACATTAAGCTCAGTATCAGTCCCTGATCCTAGATCAGTCTGCCTTTGTAAGAATGGACATGCGAACCTGGACCAGTATTCTACAGCACCTGCTCTGACCCCGGACTGAGCTCAGGAGGTGATCTTTGGGCCACATGCTGACCTGGGATCAGGCCACAGCTGCATCGCCTCACCTGCACTCAAGAAGGCATACATGACCAAAACTGACTCCAGATCTGGCCTGGTACCGGCAGAGAAGCTGTCGTCCACCACTCCTCTGTCTTACAGCTTTAGTACACAGGGCTGCACTGGGGTTGCCAGTCCTGCTGATATCCCCCCATTTCAGAAGGAAGGAGTAGGGAAGACCACAGAAGGAAATTCCATCCAGGCCGTATCTCTGCAGCATGACACCTGCAGAAACACCACGAGGAACCTGGAGGAACTCAGGGAAGGTGAAGGTGCTGCTCGTGACGTACGGCGGGGTGGATGTTTTTCTGCTGGTCTCGTTGAACTGGAACACTGGTTTGGAAAGAAACAAAGCAGTTTTGTGTGAAGCAACTGCTTCAGAACCCAAGAACAGTAGTGCCACACAGTGTGTGTGTGTGTGTGTGCTTGCGTGTGTGATCAGTGTAATGTCTGTGCTGCACTAGTTTCCAGAGGGCTGCAGTGGTCAAGCATGCAGCAGTGACAGCTGCTTCCCTGGCCACGCCCCCATACCCATGTGACTCTCGGGCCACACCTCCACACCCCTGTGGCTCTCTGACCACGCCCCCACACCGCTGCAACTGCTTGAGCTTGACCACGCCCACACACCCCTGTGGTTCTGGCCACGCCCCCACACCACTGTGGCTCTCTGGTCACGCCCCCACACCCCTGCAGGTGCTTGGCCATGCCCCCACACCCCTCACCACACACAAATGCACAGTGGCCCCAAGCACATGTGAGTCTACATGTTACCATTGCTGATCTGGGATCAGATGCTCTGCCCGTATAATCATATTCATCTATTAATTTAGGTGAATGATTATCAAAAGTGCTGCTCTATGGTCTGATACACAAGATGATATTTTGGGTGTATATAAATATTTGTATTAATCTTCCCACCTGCTGCTTCAGGATGATATATGCAAAGTATTTATTCCTTTGATGGGTTTTCAAAGACCTTGTCAAAGTACTGAATGAGCATTAAACCTGTATGCATCATTACAGCTTAATGAGTCACAGGCCAGGCATTATCAGTGCGTTACAAAGGTGACCCATCTCATGCTAAACTAGGGTTAGGTTTAGGGTTAGGATTAGGATTAGGGTTAGGATTAGGATTAGGGCTAAGGATAGGGTTAGCATGGTGACTTCAGGACATCATCTGCTTTATGCAGTAATTTGCTTGGGGGCGAAGCCTTAGGTAGCCCCATTAACTGCCTAAATCTTTAATCTCACAGGCAAATGTTTAGTCTCACGGGCAAATCTTTAATCTCACAGGCAAATCTTTTTATAAACTGTAGCAGATATGTTCATGTCTCGTCTCCTGTTTCTTCGGGAAGACCTTTGACCCCTAGGCTTTGCCGTTTGGCATCTATATCTGTCTGGCTGCCTTTGCATTACACAGGCCTCCCTAGACTGTGACTTCCTTCACAGGCTTGCCTGTCAGTAACTCCATGTGGTCACACTTCTTAAAGAGACAGCGCTCCATTTCCAGAAGCACATTGCCAGAGATGAGACATTTAAAGGTGAGATGAGACGATTTAGTTGAGATAGTTTAAAGGTGTTAGTTGAGATGATTAAAGGTGGGGTGAGACAAAGATGAGACGGGATTATTAAAGGTGAGATGAGACAATTAAATGTGAGATGAGATGCTTAAAAGTGAGATGAGATGTTTTAAGGTGAGATGAGGCAATTAAAGGTGAGATGAGATGATTAAAGGTGGGATGAGATGATTATAAGTGAGATGCGACATTTAAAGGTGAGATGAGACAAATGAGAGATAAGACAAAGGTGAGATTAGGGTTAGGGTTAGGACAGTTAGAATTGGGACAAGTTGCAGTCAGTGCCGTCACATCTGAGATGAGTGCAGTGACTGCACAAAGATGGAGTTAGGCTGCCTGACACCCATGAACAAGTACACTGTTGTCGTCGGGGGGAAACAGCGAATCGCCCGGAAGACCAAGACCCTCTCAGAGCGAGTTGGAATTTGACCCCCTGACACTATCTGCATGCACTGTGAAGCTGAATTATAAGCTGGTGAGCAAAGGTTGACCTTCACAGTGGAGGTCACACAGCACAATGGTGCATAACCTTACCCTCGTACCCTGACATATCTACCCCCACCCCTCCCCCACCTCCAAATATGCTCCTGAGTGTGTGTGTGGGTGTGTTTTGATTTTTCTTTGTTGAGGAATGTGTATGTTTTGAGTTTTCTGTGTTAAGGTATGTGTGTTTTGGTGTGAGGTGTGCTTAGGGTATGTGTAAATGACAGCATGAGTTCTTTTGTCATGTTCTTACCTAACCAGGTAAATCTCATAGGAGGAAAACACTAACAGGAGATGTAGCTAACTCACTGACCCCCTATTATGATCAATTGTCGTAAACAGTTGCTGAATGAGTCACTTTTATTATGGCTTTATTGTTTTAACCCTTTAGAACTCTGCTCAGGCTTGGAGCTCATAAAAATACAAACATGTTACAACGAATTTAAGAATTGAATTAACAAATTTAAAGACAGAACTCAAAGTGTCTTACATAATATGTGTGAGTTTTGTTCTGTGTCCATATTCACAGAACAGTTTAAAATTTTAAAACTGAACAGTGAGTTACAAAATAAAGTCTCAAAATAAAGCTCCCCCTCAAACTAACCATATAAACAATTGAGGAGCTACAATTGAGAAAGGGCTACAACTAAAGGGCTATAGTACAGCGCACCTTCGCCTACACATGAACAAGCAAAGCGCGCCGCCTGAGTCACGCGAACTTGATTGCACAATATTTGCGCATTGCATCAGAGCCGAAGCATGAAGGATCAGCTCGTGCCTTCTGTCCTGACCGTGGAATTCCCCCCTGTATAACCTCCGTCCCCAATTCACACTTCCAAACTATACTACCGTACAACCGTGTGTGTCTTGTCATTTCCAATTAGTATAGAGTCTCTATTCGCGTGTATACCGTGCACAGAGGTTCATTTCCTGTATTGGAGTCGTTTAGAACAACCAAAAAAGGTGTGTTAAGTTTGAACTCATTTTGTATTTGTGAACTGGGAGCACGGACTAAACAAGATTATGTTGATTCAATTAAACTAATAAATGTAATATCCAGGGTACGGTTTGGTAAAGTCATTACAGGAGCTCCTGTTAAATGGAGCAAGTTGGGGCTTTTGCAAATAAAGAACGTTTATCCGGGGGGGATAAATACCTGAATAGGCGAAATGGCGAGCGTCAGAGCGTACAGTAACAGCACAGTGTGAATCACTGTACTCTCACTGCAGGGATCGGGGAGGCTCGCGGATGGGGTTGGACGCAGGCGCATTGACGTCAGCCGACGTAAGAAACTTTCTCCCAAGTTTTTAGTTACTTTGGTTTGACGGCGAACTGCGAAAGGAACCTCCGACGAAGGTCTCCGAATTGTGTTTCATTCGGTAAAAATGACGAAAACCGGATAGTCGAAACTTTGCCAGCCGTGGATGTATTAAGCCAGTGAATGAAATTCAGTTGATTTTGTGCGTAGTTCACTGGGAAAAAAACTAAAACTCTGAAAAACGTTTTGGGAAACTTGGAAATCACTCCGTCCTGGACCAGGATGGGCAAAGCCTTCATAATGAAGCGCACGGTAAGAACCAGCTGTCCTTGTAATGTGAATAAGTCTACTAGTGGAAATTATTAAACACGCTTGTGCGTAGACAGACAATCAAAGATTGATTCGTGTTTCAATTTTTACCCTTTAATCAAACGTGTTACTAAACTACAGAAATATCGCACGTAGGTAAACTCGGCTGATAGACTAATTGAAACCAGTTGGCGGCGCATATGAAAATTACCACATTATAGACTATTGTGGCATTGCCAGTTGAAATATTAAATTTGTGATACAGCGATTGGAGGTTATTACTCCGAATTTATACTGAATGTTTCCACTAGAACTAGACAAGTTTCTCTTTGTTAGGCTGGGGACGTCGATCCTGCGATTTCCACGTTTTTTCAGTCGGATGTTGGCTGTCGATTCTGAAAAACTTCGCTTTAATCGCTGTGATTTTTTGGTACTTGCACATTCGGAGTAAAATGGCACAGACTCCGTAGCCTGTTTATGGATTGTTTCACGAAACTTCAAAACACTACTAAGTTATTCCGTGCATTATAACTGCACTGACGTCCATGTCTGCCTCGGTTTGCTTATGGGTTTGTTTAGATATTGTTTTCTCAGAACTTGTTTTCTCAAGTTTTTGTTCCGTTTGTGTTATTCATCTCGCATCTTTATGTCCTGCTCATAAACTGCACTGAGATGATGTTGGCGAATGTTCAGACCGGTCTTTATAGAGACGTAGGGTGCAGATGTGCTCGGATTGACGACTCTTCAAGACGTTCAAATCACTGTGTTCCGGAAGCTCCGCATATGGATCAGGCGTGCTGGTGTGTAAATCACGCGGATCGCCTGGCTTGGTCTAGACCGCACGCTTAAAAGTCTAGAGGCCTAAAACACGCTGTCTGCGCTTTCCATTATAAACGCAGAACAAGGCATTCTGACAACTGCAGACCATTACCGAAAATTATATCACCGCGTTCGGGTTTCATGCCACGGCAAATTGCTCCAAAGTCCTTTGAAACGTCCAGAGAGTTAGTGTGGTGGCATGCGCTGATTTACTAGCAGGGACCCGGCGAAAGATCCCTGCCGCATGTCACAGTGTCGCCTTATTAGTTCATCTCCTCCACGGCACACCGAGCGGCCCCAGTACGGTCGTTTGGCGCAGCCCTCAGACGGGGGAGATGTATTTCTCGGATAAAGACTGCCAGTGAGGGTCCTCGTCCGCGCTGAAAGAGCCATTCACAGCCCTCATGTTGGTGTTTCCAGCCGCGCGCTGCCAGAGGCTGCCTCCATAAATACACTTTACTCGCGCAACCCGCGGCGCTCCTTTGAAAAAACCGATCCCCGCGGGCCGTGGCCGTCGTCGCACGCTTTCTTCGCGCGCTTTGTCCTGCCGCCCGCCTATGCGCGAGCCCGTCGTAAAGCTCGCGGTGTGCGGCGCAGTAGACTGGTAGAGACACATTTATTGAAATTCCTTTCTTACATGTAACTCCAGTGTGTTTAGGTCGTTTTGTAGAACGTTGGGTTTGAAGCCTCTGATATTATGGTTACACTCTGGCGCTTATCTCTTGCTGTTTATTGAAACGGTATAACTGGAATTGTTCTGCACGGCGGTGTTTATGCTGCGCGTAAACCATGCTGTGTGATGAAGGGCCATCTCGCGCAGGCCGCATCGCTCACGCGCTCCCAAGCGGATGAGAAAGGACGTGGAGGAGCGCGGTGCCGCTCCTATTGTAAACTTCCTGTCAGCGCAGATGTTAGTGACAGGAATCAGAGCTTTGTATACAGTACCCACCCACACACACACACACACACACACACACTTTAGATGCAATCAAGAGCAGGATCCTTAAACACTCACATACTTCTCTCTCTTTCTCCCTCTCCCTCCTTGAGAATCCATGAGAATCTCTTTCCCTTCCTCTCTCCACACACATGTTTCTTCTCTCATTTTCCCCATCTTGCTCTGGTCTCTTGCTCACACACACACACACTCTTTCTCTCCCGCGCTCCTCTGATCTTATCTGTGCACTGTCTCTAGGGTGTGGGCACAGACAGGAAGTATGTGTTCCGTATCTCCTGAATCCAAACAGAGCAGGCATTCCTCTGCCGGTGGGATTGTGTGTGTGTGTGTGGGGGGAGAATGCCCCTCTGAGAGTTATCCCGCTTCCTAAACAGCCTGTCAGCCTCATTAGTGCTGTCCAGCTTTAACAGAAGCTACTAAGACCCAGCGATGGAACACCCTATACGAGGGTGTGTGTGTGTGTGTGTGAAAGTGTGCGTGAGCTAGGGTGTGTGTATGTGTGCTTCTGTCCCCACGGTGCAGTGTACGTGACCACAGTGGAGGGAGAGTTGTGTGTTTACAGAGAGCGGATACCTCGCCCATGTTTGATATGGGGTGTCTCTTATCACGCGGGTGAACACTGACGACCCGTTATCATCTGGCCCGGAGGGGGGCCTTGAACCCACTGTGGACCTAAACCTACCCTAATCCTACCCTAACCCTAATCGTACCCTAATCCTACCCTAAACCTACCCTAATCCTACCCTAACCCTAAACTTACCCTAACCCCAACCCTAACCCTAAACCTACCCTAAACCAACCCTAATCCTACACTAACCCTAAACTTACCCTAACCCTAATCCTACCCTAAACCTACCCTAATCCGACCCTAACCCTAAACCTACCATAACATGCAAATGTGCAGGCACCTGGGAGCCTAACCGAACCATGCTGGCGTGAGAAGCGTTGTCCGGGAGACGCAGCCGTAACCCTAGAGCTGAACTCCCATGCGGGGCCTTTGTTCTGCGCCCCGGCGTCCCGGAGACAACCCATTGTGTCTCGCTGTCTTGGGCATAAAAGACGGGGCCACACCCCGTGGTGTCACTGCACGCAGGGTGTGTGTGGAGAGGCACGGGGAGGGGGGGGGGGGGGATAGCGCACCTGTTGTTCAGGTGGCACGATATTCAGCCAGGCCTGTGTGTGTGTGTGTGTGACCCCCCCACACACACAGCATGTAGCTCTTCTCTATTCTCCTGTTTGTGAGGTGAGTCATGGATTATCAGAGTACCCTGTCTCCTGGCGCCAGCAAGGGGTGTGTGTGTGTTCAGGCCAGCCACTGAGGTGTGTGATGTGTAGAGGGGGTGTGTGTGTTCAGGCCAGACACTGAGGTGTGTGATGTGTAGAGGGGGTGAGCGTGTGTGTTCAGGCCAGTCACTGAGGTGTGTTATGTGTAGAGGGGGTGAGCGTGTGTGTTCAGGCCAGTCACTGAGATGTGTGATGTGTAGACGTGGGGGGATTTCAGTCCAACACGGACAGGAGGTCATGGTCATTTTGCCTGAGATCGCATGAGTCTTTGCAAACAAAGTAGGAGTGCGTGACAAAAACATCATTATTACTTCATTATCACCGTGGTTACATTACTCCATGATCACCACGTTTACATTGCTATTGTAATAGGACTTCTGAGTCATGGGTTGCTGAGATTCCTGAAAACTCTGGAATGAAACTGGTGAAAGGGATGCCCCCCCACACACACACATACACTCATTTCAATGGTGAGATATTTTGCATTATAGTAAAATGCTGCCTTACGTTTACACAGGCGTCACGGTGTAGCTCGCCCAGCCCAGATCCAGTCTCTAGGCCCTGGTGTTTTCGCCACGTCCCACTGTTCCCAGGTCAGCGGCTACAAAGAGCATTACTAATCCTGTGTCAGTGGCGCATGCGATAGGTATGCGTTACAAGGGCCTTGGCAATCTGATCCGAGACCAGTGACTAGCGGTTACGTTTAAGACCAGTGGGGTACAAAGTGGCCGGCTGGCTGGTCCCAGATCTGAGAGTAATGTTACAGGCACGCAGCACACGGGCTCGCTAATGAGAACGGCAGCCAGCATGGCGCAGGAATGTGCCAGGGCGGGTAGTGTGTGTGTGTGTGTGTGTGTGTGTGTGTGTGTGTGAGAGAGTGAGTCTGTGAGAGAGTGTGTCTTTGAGAGTGTGAGTCTGAGTGTGTGTGAGTGTCTGTGTGTGATTGTGAGAGTGTGTTTGTGTGTGAGTGTTTTGCATGCGCTACTAAGACTTGTCGTTTGCAGAGCTGAAGGACGAGCTCTGATTGGCTGGTTCGGTCTAACCACTGGCGTGGGGAGTCGCACTGTGTTTTGCGCGTGATGATGTATGCGTGTGACGAGCGACTTTCCGCGCTGTAACATTCCAGACGAGGCACCTGGGCGTGTCCAGCGGTCTTCATGGGCGTGGGGCAATGCGGCGTGGACTGGGCTGGTGTCATGGCGCTCTGTCTGCCACACTAACACGTCAATCTTCGGGCCTTGAAAAGCAACTTGTCTTCACGCGCACCACCCGCATTGTGCGAAGAACTTTCCAACGGACGTCATCCACGCAGGCACTCAGCCGCGCTTACCCGACCAGCTCGCGCAGTTTTGCACATGCTTACGGAGTGTGTTTTTACACACCTAACCCAAGACCTAAAACCGCAACAAGGTTAGGGTCAGACACTAGGGTCAGACACTAGGGTTAGGGTCAGACACTAGGGTTAGGGTCAGACACTAGGGTCAGACACTAGGGTTACGGTCAGATGCTAGGGTTACGGTCAGACGCTAGGGTTAGGGTCAGACGCTAGGGTCAGACGCTAGGGTTAGGGTCAGACGCTAGGGTCAGACACTAGGGTTAGGGTCAGACGCTAGGGTCAGACACTAGGGTCAGACACTAGGGTTAGGGTCAGACACTAGGGTCAGACACTAGGGTTAGGGTCAGACACTAGGGTTAGGGTCAGACACTAGGGTTAGGGTCAGACACTAGGTCAGTGTGAGAACCAGCAGTCAATTTACAGACGGAGACGGGAGTGAAGGTGACGAGTGGTGCTGCTGCAAGACCTTCGCCCTTCTCCCCCTCTCTGTTTCTCCCTCCTTCTCTCTCTCTCTCCCTCTCTCTCTCTCCCTCTCTCTCTACATCTCTCTCACACTCTATCCCTCTCTCTCTGTCCCTCCCTCCCTCTCTCACTTCTTTGTTTCATTCTTTTTTTTTCCTTTCTGTCTTCATACTTACTTTATTCTCTCTTGCGAAATGCACTCCGTCAGACGTCAGACATCAAATGACTGTACTGACTAGCACTAACTAGGGAGTGTCAGAGGTGAAGTGTGGAGTGATGTGGGGGGTGATTGTAGGAGTGAGGTGGGGGTGATGTGGGGTGATTGTAGGGGTGATGTGGCGGAGATTGTAGGGATGATTTAGGGGTGAGGTGGGGGTGATGTGGGAGTGGGGACAGTGAAATGCAGAAGGCCTGTGGAGCCACAGCTATTAATATCCCCCCGCATGCTAGAGCACAGCAGACGGCGTCACTGACGAACACACACACTCTCACACACACACAGCTCACAGCACGCTCATCAGTGGTTGCTATGGTTAATGTTGTTATGGTTGATGTTTAGCAAGTGCTGTGATTGTTGTGGAATGTAACTTTGGGTTCCAGCAGGAAGTCACAGCTCCAGAGTTGTAGCTGATGATCAGAGTCATAGCCCCACAGCTGTAGTTGATGATCAGAGTCACAGCCCCACAGCTGTAGTTGATGATCAGAGTCATAGCCCCACAGCTGTAGTTGATGATCAGAGTCACAGCCCCACAGCTGTAGTTGATGATCAGAGTCACAGCCCCACAGCTGTAGTTGATGATCAGAGTCATAGCCCCACAGCTGTAGTTGATGATCAGAGTCACAGCCCCACAGCTGTAGTTGATGATCAGAGTCACAGCCCCACAGCTGTAGCTGATGATCAGTGTCACAGCCCCACAGCTGTCGTTGATGATCAGAGTCACAGCCCCACAGCTGTAGTTGATGATCAGAGTCACAGCCCCACAGCTGTAGTTGATGATCAGAGTCATAGCCCCACAGCTGTAGCTGATGATCAGTGTCACAGCCCCACAGCTGTAGTTGATGATCAGAGTCACAGCCCCACAGCTGTAGTTGATGATCAGAGTCATAGCCCCACAGCTGTAGCTGATGATCAGTGTCACAGCCCCACAGCTGTAGTTGATGATCAGAGTCACAGCCCCACAGCTGTAGTTGATGACCAGAGTCACAGCTCCAGAATTGTAGTTGATGATCAGAGTCACAGCCCCACAGCTGAAGTTAATGATCAGAGTCACAGCCCCACAGCTGAAGTTAATGATCAGAGTCACAGCCCCACAGCTATAGTTGATTCCCAGAGCTGTAATCTGATGAATAGAACCACAGTTCAGCTCCACCAAGAGTCTATGTTTCCACTCAGTTTATTTCAAAGTCCTATGAGTCAAAATCTTACTAGAAAGTGTGTGTGGATGTAACTGTGTATGTTTGTTCTGAGTGTGTGTGTATGTGTGTGTATCCACGTGTGTGGATATAACTCTGAGTGTGTGTGTATCCACATGTGTGGATATAACTCTGAGTGTGTACTTTGTTAATGCAGTAATTCTGAGCGAACTGTTGTTTGTCCCCTACATGGAGTTTTGTGTGTGTGTGCGCGCATGCCTGTGTGCGCGCATGCCTGTGTGCGTGCATGTGTGTGCATGCATGTGTGTGCCTGCCTGTGTGCGTTAGTGCCTGTGTGTGTGTGCGCCTGTGTGCTTGCGTTCGTGTGTGTGCATGTGTGTATGCGCGTGTGCCTGTGTGCATGTGTATGTGTGTGTGTGCGCGCGCGTGCATGTGTGTGTGTGTGCGCTGCCTGGAGCCTCCGTATTGTCTCACAGCTTCCTGTGTTCCCCAAGAGGACACTCTCATGAATTTTCACACGCTCCTCCAGAGACGTGTGTGTTTGTGTGTGTGTGTGTGTGTGTGTGTTGTGGGGCAGTATGATGTATACATTTATCTGACAAGTGGTTTGTGTGCACAAACACATGTGGCTGGGCTGAGGGTGTGTGTGTGTTGTGAGGATGTGTGGGATCACTGAAAAGGGCACAGCAACCCCAGCAACAGCTGTTCTTACTGAACACTAAACCTTTAGCAGTACCTCTGTGTGTGTGTGTGTGTTAGCAGTACCTCTGTGTGTGTGTGTGTGTGCTAGCAGTACCTCTGTGTGTGTGTGTGTGTGTGTGTGTGTTAGCAGTACCTCTGTGTGTGTGTGTGTGTTAGCAGTACCTCTGTGTGTGTGTGTGTGTGTGTTAGCAGTACCTCTGTGTGTGTGTGTGTGTGTGTGTGTGTGTGTGTGTTAGCAGTACCTCTGTGTGTGTGTGTGTGTTAACAGTACCTCTGTGTGTGTGTGTGTTAGCAGTACTTCTGTGTGTGTGTGTGTGTGTGTTAACAGTACCTCTGTGTGTGTGTGTGTGTGTGTGTTAACAGTACCTCTGTGTGTGTGTGTTAGCAGTACCTGTGTGTGTGTGTGTGTGTGTGTTAACAGTACCTCTGTGTGTGTGTGTGTGTGTGTTAACAAGTACCTCTGTGTGTGTGTGTTAGCAGTACCTCTGTGTGTGTGTGTGTGTTAACAGTACCTCTGTGTGTGTGTGTTAACAGTACCTCTGTGTGTGTGTGTGTTAGCAGTACCTCTGTGTGTGTGTGTGTGTTAACAGTACCTCTGTGTGTGTGTGTGTGTGTGTGTTAACAGTACCTCTGTGTGTGTGTGTTAACAGTACCTCTGTGTGTGTGTGTGTGTTAGCAGTACCTCTGTGTGTGTTAACAGTACCTCTGTGTGTGTGTGTGTTAGCAGTACCTCTGTGTGTGTGTTTTAGCAGTACCTCTGTATGTGTGTGCTAGCAGTACCTCTGTGTGTGTGTGTGTGTGTGTGTGTGTGTTAACAGTACCTCTGTGTGTGTGTGTGTGTGTGTGTGTGTGTGTGTGTACCTGTGTGTGTGTGTGTGTGTTAACAGTACCTCTGTGTGTGTGTGTGTGTGCTAGCAGTACCTCTGTATGTGTGTGCTAGCAGTACCTCTGTGTGTGTGTGTGTTAGCAGTACCTCTGTGTGTGTGTGTGTGTGTTAACAGTACCTCTGTGTGTGTGTGTGTTAACAGTACCTCTGTGTGTGTGTGTGTTAACAGTACCTCTGTATGTGTGTGTTAGCAGTACATCTGTGTGTGTGTGTGTGTGTTAACAGTACCTCTGTATGTGTGTGCTAGCAGTACCTCTGTGTGTGTGTGTGTGTGTGTTAACAGTACCTCTGTGTGTGTGTGTGTGTTAACAGTACCTCTGTGTGTGTGTGTGTGTTAACAGTACCTCTGTATGTGTGTGTTTTAGCAGTACCTCTGTATGTGTGTGCTAGCAGTACCTCTGTGTGTGTGTGCTAGCAGTACCTCTGTGTGTGTGTGTGTGTTAGCAGTACCTCTGTGTGTGTGTGTGTGTGTTAGCAGTACCTCTGTGTGTGTGTGCTAGCAGTACCTCTGTGTGTGTGTGCTAGCAGTACCTCTGTGTGTGTGTGTGTGTTAACAGTACCTCTGTGTGTGTGTGCTAGCAGTACCTCTGTGTGTGTGTGTGTGTGTGTGTTAACAGTACCTCTGTGTGTGTGTGTGTGCTAGCAGTACCTCTGTGTGTGTGTGTTAACAGTACCTCTGTGTGTGTGTGTTAGCAGTACCTCTGTGTGTGTGTGTGTGTGTGTGTGTGTTAGCAGTACCTCTGTGTGTGTGTGTTAACAGTACCTCTGTGTGTGTGTGTTAACAGTACCTCTGTATGTGTGTGTTAGCAGTACCTCTGTGTGTGTGTGTGTGTGTTAACAGTACCTCTTTACTCAGTACTAGTTTCTCACCATCCCTCTTTCCCTCTCTCCCTATCTAACTCTCTCTATATCTCTCTTCCTCCCTCCTTCCCTCCTCTCTCTCTCCCTCTCTCCCTCTCTATCTCTCTCTCCCTCCCTGCCTGTAGTCTCCCCTCTCTCTCCTTTATCAGGAACATCTTGTTGAGTACAGGAGAACAGAAGTGCTGTGGTGAGAGAGGCACATGATAGATGGATGGAGAGAGAGGGAGGGAGAGAGGAGAGAGGGAGGATAGAGAGAGGGAGAGAGGAGAGAGAGGGAGGATAGAGAGAGGGAGGGGATTGTGTCCCTCTGCTGAGGTCTAATGAAGGACAGCATGTCTTTACTTATCAGCTCTGAGAGACGTCACCTGTTCTAAACAACATCCTTTCTGCTAATGTCACACACAGTAATGCAAATTGTACAGTGTTCAGTGTAGAACGAAGTCCTAATGGACAAGACACTGGCCCATCCCTCCACCTCCACCCCCACCCAACATACACACACACTCACACACACACATATACACACACACACAAACCTCAGCCAAGCGGAACAATGAATTACTGACATTATTTTCAGATTTTAATGTGATACGGTATGTCAGTGTACAAGAGACTGTTGTAATAGTGGGACTGTGGTGTGTGGGCTTGTGTGGCAGTATGTGTGTGTGTGTGTGTGTGTGTGTGTGTGTGTGTTTGGGGGTGGGACTGAGTGAGTGGAATTACTCTGAATGAGTTGTGTTAGTGTGTGTAGTGCATTGTGGTTCAGTGTGCTGGTATGTTTGTGTGTGTAGCGTATTGTGGTTCAGTGTGCTGGTGTGTTTGTGTGTAGTGTATTGTGGTTCAGTGTGCTGGTATGTTTGTGTGTGTAGTGTATTGTGGTTCAGTGTGCTGGTATGTTTGTGTGTGTAGTGTATTGTGGTTCAGTGTGCTGGTATGTTTGTGTGTGTAGTGTATTGTGGTTCAGTGTGCTGGTGTGTTTGTGTGTGTAGTGTATTGTGGTTCAGTGTGCTGGTATGTTTGTGTGTGTAGTGTATTGTGGTTCAGTGTGCTGGTATGTTTGTGTGTGTAGTGTATTGTGGTTCAGTGTGCTGGTATGTTTGTGTGTGTAGTGTATTGTGGTTCAGTGTGCTGGTGTGTTTGTGTGTGTAGTGTATTGTGGTTCAGTGTGCTGGTGTGTTAGTGTGTGTAGTGTATTGTGGTTCAGTGTGCTGGTGTGTTTGTGTGTGTAGTGTATTGTGGTTCAGTGTGCTGGTGTGTTTGTGTGTGTAGTGTATTGTGGTTCAGTGTGCTGGTATGTTTATGTGTGTAGTGTATTGTGGTTCAGTGTGCTGGTATGTTTATGTGTGTAGTGTATTGTGGTTCAGTGTGCTGGTGTGTTAGTGTGTGTAGTGTATTGTGGTTCAGTGTGCTGGTAGGTTTGTGTGTGTAGTGTATTGTGGTTCAATGTGCTGGTATGTTTGTGTGTGTAGTGTATTGTGGTTCAGTGTGCTGGTGTTTGGTGAGTTGTGTTGCTGGTTAGCTGCCAGGGTAAAGTGGCTTTGGAGAACTCTCATCAGTGAGGTTAAGTTTACCATACTGGTCTGCACCCTGACCAGCTTTGTGTGTGTGTGTGTGTGGGTGTGTGTGAGAGAGAATTGGTTTAGCCTGAACGTTCCGCAGAAAGCCTGTTGAAGTTACTGTCAATCACATATCAGACTTTGGGAAGAGGAATGGATATCAGCTTCACAGATCATAATATCAGCTTCAGCAGCAGATGAGGATGTGGAAGTGGGAATGAAGAGGCTTCAGGAGTCAGTAGTCAGTCAGTAGTCAGTCAGTAGTCATAGTCAGTAGTCATGGATAGAACACATTTCTGCCTGCACCTCAGCGAGCATGAAAAAGCCAAAATGAAATGAATGGAAATGAATGCTAAGACTCTGACGTGTCTGTTCTGTGTCTGTGCTTTGTTTGTTCCGTCCTGGGTCACTGTGTCTGTTCTCTGTCTGTTCTCTGTCTGTTCTGGGTATGTTCTCTGTCTGTTGTGTTTGTTCTGAGTCTGTTCTGTCCATGGTCTGCTGTATCTTCACCCTCTGAGGCTTTTCTGCCTCACGCGAGTATTGCTGGAACAGCCTGGAGCCTACGTGAGTGCACACAGGACGTAGCTGTATGGGAAAGCAGGAAGTGTGTGTGTGTGTGTGTGTGTGTGTCTTGATCTTGGTCCTGTCTTATCTTATTTGCCCCTGGATGTGTCTGCTGGCTGAACTGGAGAGGCTGTCCTCGTGCTTCATAAACACACACACACACACACAAACATACCATGGGAACATTTCTCTTCCAGATTGAGTTTTAGAATAAAAGCCCTTCACAGCACAATAGCAAGTCAGTTTTTAGGGGAAATGGATGTGAAAAAAGTCTCCAGTATGTTCTTTTAGAAGGAGATGATCTCAGGGGCCATGGGCTTGTTGAACACTGAAATGTGTCTGATGAACATTAAGGTGTACAGAGATCCCCATGGTAACAGATCTCACCACAGTAACTTAGCTAAGATCTGTAAAGAGTTTCTCTAGTGCTTCCAGGTTTTGATTTTGACCTTTAAATCAATTTGAAATCGAACTGAAACCATTTTGAAGGAACCCTGCCTCCACCAAATAATGGTAATGCTAATCTATTTTTGACAAACTGCTGCTGAAGTACAAAGATATGCCAGACAGACGTTTTCCTTCCTTGTCTAGCCGGCCTGGTCACGTGGTCTTTTGCTACAACCACATGACAGACTAGCGATTCTGAAGGAAGGGCAGGAGACAACATTTAAAACTCATGTCTGTTGAACCCTCCCAGACATGTGAAATCCATGTCAATGTCATCCAAATCCAGTTTACCTCTTCATGAGAAGTGTTGAGATGTGTTGAGAAGTTTTGAGATGTGTTGATATGTGTTGAGAAGTGTGACAAGCATCTGCCTTAGCTGGGAAGAGGGGAGTCTGTAAAACATTTTTGCAACATCGAAATAGAGATCTGCTCAGGTCATTGTGGTGTAGAAATCCTCATTATGGGATGGAGATCATCATTATGACACCTGAGGACCTTCATGTGGACTTTGGTCTTTGCTAAATTTCATTATTTAAATCTGAACCACAAAACTAACACACACACACACACTCCGAACACACACACACACACACACACAGCCAACCTTGGCCATGATAAACTCCCATCATTTCCATTCTACTTCTGAGAACGTTTCCTGAGCTTTTCCTGAGCTTTTCCTGAGCTTTTCCTGAGCTTTTCCGAGCTGGTAACCATGGTAACCCAGCTGTGGTCTGTGGTAACCGTGGTAACGCAGCTGTGGTTGTAGCACCAAATGAAGCTGTCGTACCATGCAGTTGTGTTTTAGTCACAGAGACAAGATGACAGTGGCTGGTTTAATGTGTCTTGATAACCACTGTGAGCAATGATTTTAGTGTGTAGGTAACTTGAATCGTGTGTTGTTTGAGTTTCTGCATGTGGTTTGTGTGTGTGTGTGTGTGTGTTGTTGGACGTGTGTGTGGTTTGTGTGTGTGGTGTTGGATGTGTGTGTGGTTTGTGTGTGTGTGTGTGTTGTTGGACATGTGTGTGTGTTTTGTTTGACTTGTGTGTGTGTGTGTGAGTAATGCAGCAGGTTGGTACAGCGCCTCTTGAATTCACTGATCCACTAACTCTGGAATGCGCAAGCCTGGCACAGGAAGTGATGTCATCGACCCAAGCTGTCTCCGGACACTTGGCTCTCTGGAGAAGCGACGCCACCTGTGGTGTCGTGGCGACGGCGGGTTTCCATAGCGTTAGCGCTCACGAACTAATGTGGAATAAAGATGAGCCGTCGACATTTACGCCTGCAAGTTTCTAGAAATTTCCTAGAGCCGTGTCTTCCTGTCTGCTGCTGCCAGAGCTCTGTAGAGTCCATGAGGCCCTCCGTTAGCTCAGCCATTCCAGGAAGTGTTCTGCAGTGAGTGATGTCATCAAAGCAGAAGCAGGGGTGACCTTTGACCCAGATGCCTGTGGAAGAGCTGGAGGGGGGGCAGAGATTAATGTGGGCGGAGTCTCAGCAACAGGTGCGGCGCATTAACGCCACTAACTCCTCCGTCTCGTCTCGCACGGCATCCACAGTGCAAGCAGCAGTCAGCACTGCCTGTCTGGCAAAACACTTTAGCGTGTGTGTGTGTGTGTGTGTGAGTGTATGAGACAGTTCAGTGTATTCATTAGGTCTTGTACAGTCTCTCTCTGCTGAATGGTGCTCTGTGCCCCTCAGCATTCCTTTATTTCCTCTCTCTCTCTCTACCCCAGTGTCTCTCGCTCCCTCCCCCACCGTCTCTCTCTCTCCCTCTCTCTCTCCTTTCACACCCCTCACCCCCCACCCTTGGTAACTGCTTCTTAATAGTGTGATTGTGCACGTGTGTGTCTGTGCGTGCACATGTCTGTGTGTGTGTGTGTGTGTGTGTGAGTGTGGAAAGTGTGACGTGAGCAGGGAGAGTGTGTCTCCACAGCGGTGCCTCGTCCAGGAAACTCCCGTAGAACAACAAGGCATGGCCGTCTTCCAGAACGTTCCTCTGGATCCGAGGCACAGCCTTACACACACACTCTTAACATTCCCACACATGCCTGCACTGTCTGTCTCTCTGTCTCTGTCTCTCTCTCGTGCCACCTTGTGGGTTCCAGCCTGACTTCTTCCCTCTGTCCCTGTAATGTGGATCCCTTCGCCTCTTCAACACAACAGCTAACTTCACACGGCTATCTCCACACGGCTATCTCCACACGGCTAACTCCACACGGCTAACCCCACACGGCTAACCCCACACGGCTAACCCCACACAGCTAACTCCATACAAGTGACCCATCAGGAAAAAATATCCTCTCCAGTCCTGCCACTGGCTTTGCGAATTAGATAAGTCAAGTCAACTCAAATCAGCCAGTACTATTAAGTAAAATCAAGTGGGTGATACACAAGCCATGGCAGGACTGTCTGTGGGGAGCCTTAAACTAGCAGCATGTCATGATCTGTTATACACACACACACACACACACATACGTACCACCCCCATGTCATTCGCAGTAACATGCAGCTGTTTGGGCTAAATTTGAGCCCCTTTTACAATGCCTTTTAGGGTTGGACCGATATGAAGCAATCTGTGCTGACACCATCGATCCATATTTTCCATCTCTTTTATAAATATGGTTGACACTAATGAGTCGTTCTGCTGGGTCCGCGGGCGAGTCGTTCAGGTGCTGTCATGAGAGTGAGCTTGTTTTTCCCCTCCGTGGCGAAATAATAAGTAATAAATGTCTACAAATGCGTGATAAACGTTTACAAATCCTGGATGATTGGCAGCTCAGCTGATCCCGTGGTGATTGGGCGTGGCCTGCCCCGCCCACGCGGCCGTTGTGTGGGTGTCGCCCGGCAGGCTCGGGTGTCCGAGGGCGGGGCAACGCAGGTCATTTGAAGTGGGCGCGCAGTGACGCTCGCCACGGTAACCAGGCCGCCGCACATTGTGCCACGCTGAAAGGAGGCAGAAGAAAGGCGGGGGGGGTTCTCGTCTCCGCGCCGATGCAGCACTCTGCTTTATACTCGCATAGAGCGCCCCACATACACACACACACCTATTCTTGTTTCACACACACTCACACTGTATAAATCTTCTATTCTCTCCCTCTTACTCACACACACACACACACTCTGTGTTTTGTTCTTCCTTCCCTGTCTCTTTTTCTCACCAAAGCACTCACACAGTTTTGAACTTGGCCTCACACACACACACACACACACACACCCCTGTACCTGTGTATGACCTTCTTTCACACATGGGCATAACCCAGTGTGTGTGTGTGTATCTCCCTCTATTCTCCAGGGCTACTTCACTCACAGGAGCAAATTACTGTCTGTCTTCCTATAATGGTAGTTCAACACCCATAGTGTCTCTGCACCCATATTACTCAGAACCTCAGGAACGTGTGCGTGTGTGGGGGGGGTGTATGTGTGACCACGGCAACCTCATTTTCTCTGCATGTTCTTAATAACCGTCCCAGAGTACATGTGGCTGAGTTCAGTATGATTGTACTGCACAGACTGCAGATCGCTGGGATTTAACCCTTACCGTCAAAACCTTTAAAGGCAACAGCTCGAGGCCTCTCTCCTCCCTCACCCTGGAGAGAGAGAGAGAGATAACATTAATTCTACAGTGAGAGCTGTGTGAATTGTATTTAGTATTATAAAATCTTTGTTTTGATGTGTACTCTCTTTCTCCCTCCCTTCTCTCTCTCTCTCTCTCTCTCTCTCTCTCTCTCTCTGCAGTTCCTCATGCTGCTGCTACTGGGTATGGCCCAGCTCGCCTGCTCCTGGCTTGGGGAATCGTCCCACAACCGGACAGCGGGGCAGACCAAGTGCGTGGAGAACGAGGAGTACCCTCACAACGGCTTCTGCTGCAAGAACTGTGATGCGGGTGAGTGACCCTGCACACCAGGCCCCGCCCACCAGGCCCCGCCCGACCCCGCACACCATTCTGAGTGCTGAGTTCTCATTCAACTCACACTGAAGAGAACTTTGCAGTCTTTTTCACTGGGCCACTTTTAAATTGAGGTGTTTTAGATGTCTTGTGCCCTGCCTGATTTTGACGTGCGACCCCGTTAAACCACCCAAAGACACGCCCCCATTAAACCACCCAAAGACACGCCCCTCTTAAACCACCCAAAGACACGCCCCCCTGTTAAACCACCCAAAGACACGCCCCCCTTAAACCACCAAAAGACAAGCCCCCCGTTAAACCACCCAAAGACAGACCCCCCCATTAAACCACCCAAAGACACGCCCCCCTTAAACCACCCAAAGACACGCCCACGTTAAACCACCCAAAGACACGCCCACGTTAAACCACCCAAAGACACGCCCCCCTTAAACCACCCAAAGACAGACCCCCCTTAAACCACCCAAAGACAGACCCCCCTGTTAAAACCACCCAAAGACACGCCCCCATTAAACCACCCAAAGACACGCCCCCGTTAAACCACCCAAAGACAGACCCCCCCTTAAACCACCCAAAGACACGCCCACGTTAAACCACCCAAAGACACGCCCACGTTAAACCACCCAAAGACACGCCCCCCTTAAACCACCCAAAGACAGACCCCCCTGTTAAACCACCCAAAGACACGCCCCCGTTCACCACGTTTGTGTAAGACATGTCATGTCTACTGCAGGGACCTATGTGAGCAGGAAGTGCAGTATGGACCAGCAGAAGGGCACGTGCCAGCCGTGTGAGTCGGGCACCTACGCCGAGCACCCCACCGGCATGGAGCAGTGTCTGCAGTGCACCCAGTGCCACCTAGGTAATGTAGTCCTCCGTCCACCCTCCACGCTCACTTTACATTCCCTAAAAGGTTACCAGCTTCATGTCTTACCAAAGATTACAGAGGAACTTAGTTGATGTAGTTTTGATCGTGTCTTGATTTCCAAGAGCATATAAATGCCGTTTGTAATCCCAAAGTCTTATGCTGGTATATGAGATACAGTACAATCGTAAAGGACAGGAAGCTTTCACATGGCTTGGTCACACGTTCACAAGTGTCATTAACTCTATCAGCGTTCTGATGCTCTTAAAGACAATCTATTATCTCTCTCTCCTCCTCCTCTATTATGAGAGGGTTCTGTGTCTCTTTCTCTCTCCTCCTCTATTATGAGAGGGTTCTGTGTCTCTCTCTCCTCCTCTATTATGAGATGGTTCGGTGTCTCTCTCTCCTACTCTATTATGAGAGGGTTCAGTGTCTCTCTCTCTCTCTCTTCCTCTATTATGAGATGGTTCAGTGTCTCTCTCTCTCCTCCTCTATTATGAGGGTTCAGTGTCTCTCTCTCTCTTCCTCTATTATGAGATGGTTCAGTGTCTCTTTCTCTCTTCCTCTATTATGAGATGGTTCGGTGTCTCTCTCTCCTCCTCTATTATGGTTCCATGTACACCAGCTTCTCCAATCATGGCGTAGCTTACACCAGTGCTCCCACAGGAGCGTGGTGGGGTTGTCATGGCAACTGGAAGGGGTATTGGGGGAGTGGAGAGGGATGCTGAATAGGTGAGTTTAGAGTTTCACAGGTGGACGCCTTGCTGGGTAACCTGAGCCGCTGGTGTTACATGGTCTGGGTGTGGTCATTCCCAGTGTGCTGCTTTTGTGGCCTTTTGTGTGTGTGTGTGTGTGTGTGTGTGTGTGTGTGTGTGTGTGTGTGTGAGTGACAGCGTGGCATCACAGGTTGGGCTGTGCAGAGGTGCGTTCAAGTGCAGAATAGAGGGTTAAAATGTCACTGAGACATGAAGGACGGGACAAGAGGGGAAGCACAAGAGTGGTGACACTATACCTCTCCTCATCATCTCTCTCTCCCTCCCCCTCTCCCCCTCTCCCTCTCTCTCTCTCTCCACAGACCAGGTCATGACAGCCAAGTGCAGTAGTCAGATGAACACGCAGTGTGAGTGTAAGCAGGGCTTCTTCTGCCGACCCAACGAGCCCTGTGAGGTGTGCATGAAGTGTTCCAGGTGAGACGCCGCTGTCCCCGACTCACGCACAACTAACCCCCCCCCCCCAACCCCCCGCACCCCCAACGCACGCACATCGCCTGCTGACCTCACTCAACCACAGTTTACCAATGTATAATGCAAAACGTGTTACATTTAGTAACAAGTTTTCCACAGGCATACCTAAAGAGACGAATTTCACAGTGCGCGAAAGGCAGAAAACGTTTCACGCACATTTCAATCCAGAGCTCGGTGCGTTTCTGGCTGAGCTTTCTGCGAAGTTGACAAGCCTATTGCCTACCGACTATTTCACAGATAATTCAAGCTGTTTTCGTTTGCTTTTATCCAGCCATGTTGGACTCTTACTTGCAATCTAAAGCAGAAACGAATGACAGGGCAACTGCGTTTAGCGGTTATGGCAGCGGAGGGAGTTGCGAGAGGATCTGAGTACAGCGCTCAGTGTGGACATGGGCGTCTGCAGAAACGAGGTTATTGGGCTGTATTGGCATGTTAGTTAATATGTCTACAGAGCCGTCTTTTTCCAGGTTGCACTTCCCGTTGCGCTGATATTGTTCTGTTGTTGATACAAAAGGTGGTTGTGCCGTGGAGCGTTTTCTATGTTTTGAGAATAAGATGTAACAGAACTCTTTCTGCATTGTGCACACTGCTTTCATTCGGACAGATCTGATTCTGCAGGCATTCAGAGCGAGTTGTGGAGCCAGCAAGTCACGTGATCGTGGGCGTTCGGCTTAGTGCAGCCCTACAGATAGCAAGACCACACACACACACACACACACACACACAGATCTACGACTGCACAGGTTTTTGAACTGGACACACATGAGTGAAATCACAGTTAAATCAGACTGAACGTGAGGGGAGGGGTCCTTTTTTATCTGTACACAAGGTCAGTAGTGGAGACAGCTGTGTCTCTCTGTAGTGGAGACAGCTGTGTTTCTCTGTGGTGGACATAGCTGTGTCTCAATAGTGGACATAGCTGTGTCTCTCAATAGTAGAGATAGCTGTGTCTCTCTGTAGTGGAGATAGTTGTGTCTCTCTCTGTAGTGGACATAGCTGTGTCTCTCAATAGTAGAGATAGCTGTGTCTCTCTGTAGTGGAGATAGTTGTGTCTCTCTCTGTAGTGGACATAGCTGTGTCTCTCCATAGTGGAGATCGCTGTATGCTTGTACAGCATACATTGTTATTATTCTAGGAGTGAGTTTGCCTGTATTCGGTGTTGTTTCTTCGATGTTGTTGTCTTAAACCGTCCGACCGTTAAAGCTGGGTGAGATTCTCTTATGCTGGTCAACGTATTTTCCAAGAAATTATGTTTTCTAAGAGCAGCGCGTAACAACAAGAGGGTAATAACATGGGGTCATATCACACACTACAGGTCAAACCAGACATCGTGGTTCTCCAGTAGTATCACTCCTCTCACTCCTCCTCTGTTGTTTTGTTTCCGTCACCATGAGTCAGCGCTATTACTCAGGATCCCACCCCACCCCTGACCCTGCAGAGCTTCTGTGGAACATCTTAGTTGTCTGCCTGACAATACCCCGCCCACCTGAGGCAATCCCCCCCCCCCCGGGGCCCCGCCCTCCTGAGTCTCCTGTCCAATGTGTGCCCCTCTCTTCCTCTGCAGGTGTAAGACGGATGAAGTCGAGGAGAGAAGGTGCACGCCCACCTCCAACACCAAGTGCAGGAAGCGCTCGCTATTGGCCCCCGTGTCTACGGAGAAGCCTGTGGCCACGCCCCCATCCACACCACAAGACACCACTGACTCAACTATCTGGATAGGTAAAGTCATGTGTACTATATACACTCAAACATACATGTACTCAAACACACTCCCTGTGTGTGTTTGTGTGTGAGTTACAGTGGCTGCTGTGTCTAATCCCTGCATGTGTTTGTGTGCATGTTACAGTGACTGCTGTGTCTAATCCCTGCATGAGTTTGTGTGCGTGTTACAGTGGCTGCTGTGTCTAATCCCTGCGTGTGTTTGTGTGTGTGTTACAGTGGCTGCTGTGTCTAATCCCTGCGTGTGTTTGTGTGTGTTACAGTGGCTGCTGTGTCTAATCCCTGCGTGTGTTTGTTACAGTGGCTGCTGTGTCTAATCCCTGCGTGTGTTTGTGTGTGTTACAGTGGCTGCTGTGTCTAATCCCTGCGTGTGTTTGTGTGTGTTACAGTTCCTATTGTGGTTGTGCTGCTGCTGCTGGCAGCCACAGCTGTTGCAGTCTTCTTCCTGCTGAGGAGGCAGAGTTTCTGTGAGAGAGGAGGTACGTGCGCCTGGTTGGTGACGGGCGGAGCGCTCTGCTCCTCCGCCTGCCCGCGGTGGTGGAGCGCTACGGCCACAGTCTGGCTGATGTTCTTTCTTTTGTTTAGTCTGAAGGCAGCTTGAATGTGGACTCAAACACAGCTGCTTTTTAATAATACTGGATGTTAAGATAATTCAATGCAAATCTTAATCTCAGCCACTTTCTCCATCACAGCAAGCACTGTCGCTCCAAATGACGAGGTGAAGATTCCCATTGTAAGTTACTTGCTTAACTTGTTGCTTAAGTAATGATACAGGTATTAACGTACCTGTTGAACTACATACTGAGCTGCAGTATGGAAAAAAGTCTTAGCACCTGTGGTTCTTATTGACCATTGCTCGTGTCACTCAGGATGGAGTCAGTGTCTCGTCACCTGAGGAGCAGGAAAACAGCCTCAATGCAGGATTGGAGGCAGTGGAGGAGCTCCGCCCCGAGTCCCGCCCCCTGCTGCAGGAGACTCAGGGTAAAAGCATGCCTGTTGAAGACGAAGACAGGGGATTGGGCGACAGCTTGCCCAACACCACCAGCTCCTCCCAAACCAGCCTGTCTGCACTGCCCGTCACAGCGCTCCCTATGGGCGAGTCTCCGCAACACAGCCCTCCCACTCAAAGGCAGGCGTGTACCGGCGAACAAGACCCAGAACCGTGGGCCAAGGTTAGTACAGCGCCACACACAGGACATTCGTCCAAAGACCCGTCCCACTCCTGGAGGTCTTTCAGGTAGACTTTAGCTCCAGGCCTAACACACTGTATCCAAATTCCTGGATCTGGTGCTGGATGCAGACAGGATTTGGGCTCGGCAGAAAGGCAGATGTTCAGGATCAGTGCTGGTGACCATGGGACCAAAGCAAATGTTTTGTTATGATGCAGCAGTAGTGTATGGAAATAGGTTATGAGGTTCGACTACAGCAGTGATAGTGGGCTGAGCTGTATCTGAGTTTCCATGGAAGTGCAGACTACTGTAAAAACATGCTGTAACAGCGCTGATCTGAGATCAGCTCTGTGACTGCAACAGCTGTTCTGCTCTGAGAGCCCCATCCCTGCCTTTAAGTGCCTCCCGGGTGGGCGTGTCACATCAGAGCGAGAGCCCCGCCCCCACGAGACAGAGTGGGCTCGGTCAGTCCTGCTTCAGATTAGCGAAGCCGGAGAAACACACTGGGGAGCATTCGGCTTCTCCGCCGCACAAATGAGGGTGGGGGCGCGGGTGGGGTTTTGGGTCGGGAACCCAACGCTAAGACTGTGCTCTCTGTCCGCAGGACGACGGCCCTCCCAGACGACTCGTCCCGTTACTGGGTGAGAAACGGCTCTTCCCAGCGTTTACCACTTTGAAATGCGTTCTGTGTTTTCCCATGGTTGTGTCCCATGGCTGTAATTCTGTAAAGTCTTCTGTAAAGGACGAGACGTTTAGAAAAATACGTTTAGAAGAGAACAGAACCGACCGTGGCCCTGACCTGACACCTTCCTGCTCCTTCGTCCCGCAGGCCCGGAGGTCTCGCTGAGTAAGAGCTTCGACCTGTTCGACGCCCTGGACGTGCGCGTCCACAACAAGTTCTTCCGCTGCATCGGCGTGGGTGACAATGCCATCCGGCAGGCAGAGGCGCACCACGCCACCGACAAGGTGTATGAGCTGCTGCACGTGTGGATGCAGAGGGAGGGGCTACGCGCCAACATCAACGACCTGCTGGACGCCCTCCTGCAGCTCGACCAGCGCTGGTCCGCCGAGCAGATCGCCTCCAAGGCCGTGGAGTTCGGCTACTACAAGTACGAGTGAGGCCTCTATGCCGGCAGGCCCCTCCCCCTGCCGTCGCCCCGCCCCCGTTCACCGCCTCAGATGGACTCGTCAAGAGCGGACTGCGAGACGGATGGGAGGGTCCGAAACGAGAGGCGGGGCTAGGTCGGCCCCGCCCCTCCCCCCTGTATTAGGCCCATTGGTCAGAAGTGGACTGAGGTTCCCGGCGCGGGGCGCGGTCCCCACGGAATCCCACACTGGACCGGCGAAGCCCGCGGCTGGCTATGGGAAGGCCACGTCCCCTGACCCAGTGCTGCTTTGCCCACGACTGATGCACTGGTCGTAGGCTTCTGAGACTACAGGATAGTCAGAAGCCTGCAGAGAGATTTCAGCATGGTAGTCACGCGTGAACCTGGTGTCATAACACAAAGTCTCGTCTTTTGTTTTTTCTGACTGTACGTCGACGGGTTCTGTGGACCTGAAAGCCTGGATGTTACACAGATCTCCATGCGTGGTTCTGATTTTTTATCGGACTCCTCAAAGCATAAAGCTGCCTGGACCTTAGAGAGGAACAATAAAACGTTTGAAAGTGAGTTTGCAACTTTAAAACGCGTTGACGCAGCACACAGCAGCTCGTGGGAGTCACTGTTCCCAGTCACTGTTGTCTTGGCGTATTACCGTGGTGTATTGGCCGAGGAAACTCAGGTAGTTTTTGGAAGTTTTCGGGCCGGGTTCTTCAGCCGGGTTCTTCGGCCTCGCATCATAGCAAAAGCAGCGTGCTGTCTGCGAGGGGCCCACTCTTGTCCCGACCAACAGACGTGTCGGTGCCGTCCAGTTCACAGACGCACCCATCGGTCTGTCCCAGTCTACATCCTCTCCCATTTCTTTATTTATGTGCAGATCCATGATGTATTTATTGTTGCGGTTTAAGTTTGTGTGATTATTTATACCCGCTAGCCAGCGTGGGTCCGGGGTTGGTCCGCCCTGCGCTGTGCGGCACCGGGATCAAGCGTGCACGTCCTCCTCATCCTCGCTGCTGCATGCATCCCACCCAACACACACACGAGCACGCTAACTCCATCCGTCAGCATCGCTCACTCTTAGAGTGTGTTCATACTTGGAGTTTGGTTACCTGGTGATATTATTAAATCAGGATACAGCAAGAGGTGGAAAAACAGATAGGAGTGAAAACAGAGAGACCCCCTGCATGAGAAGCCCCCCTGTGCTGCCCACAGAGACGACGTACATCTCCCTGAATGGAAATGTAATGTACTGAAATGTAACGGAACATAACTTTTCGTTTGTTTGTTTTCGATGCACTGTGTACTGTCCTGAAGCATTTAGTGTCGCACTTTGTGACATCACGTCACAAAGTTCGCCTTATTGTGTTCAAACTTCGAATTTTGGAAACAGCCCGAGAGACGACTGCAGTTTGGGGCCACTTATTTGGTGCATACCAGAGTTCAAAAGGAACTTTGGTTCGAGTAAAATGAACCATTAAAGTGGTTTGTTAGAGTAAGTGTGAATACGTCCCTGGATGGACGGTTGTTCCCCCCCCGCACCTGACGGGACAGATGAAGGAGATTTTCGTCCATTTAAATTCATTCAAGACAGTCAGGTTTTTCTTTTGGGCTTGAGTTGTACATAGTCACAGAGTGAAACCCCATTATGTCAAATACTGTACATGTTACAGATGTGTGTGTGTGTGTGTGTGTGTATATATATACACACACACACACACACATGCACATACATATATATATAAATATATATATATATATATATATATTTATAGAAACCCAGGTTTAAAAATCATGAAGTATAGTGATAAACTACAATCTGAAGGATGAAACTGATGATTGAATGAACAGATTTATAGAGTTTTATGGAACTAGGTTAGGCACCCGCTGACTCCTTTTAGCCATAAATGAACGTTGACCTTTGATTTCCATTTGACTTATGAACTGACCGCGTTAGAGCGGCTGTAGCTGTGTGCACACAGATCCTGGATCAGTTTAGCTGTTCATACGTGCGGTTTGTCCATCTGGAGATAGTAAAGGAAACTGAAACCAGACCAGTACAAAATGGATCTTGGAGCCTTTCTGCGTTCGTCATCGTCTCAGATGAAATACAGTGCAGGCACTGCCACCTAGTGACCAAGTGTAAAACTTCCGTGGGCCTCCCCAACCCCCTTCTCCTTTCACACCTACTGAATCTCTTTCCTTTGCACAGACACTACAGAGTTCAGTTCCTCATGGAGTGACGGGAAGCTGGGCGGGCCTGTGCCAGGGTGGCCGGGGTGGGCGGGGCTGGGCCGGGGTGGGTGGGGCTTGCTTTCACATGAGGGTCCCACCGTGACCTGCAGATAAGCTCCATGTTTGTGTGTGTGTGTGTGTGTGTGTGTGATATTCTCACATGTATCTTATTGACACATCCATTTTCATCCCCGTCACCCCGTCCACATTCTCCTCTGTGAAATATCTCGGAGTTTAGAAACAGCGCTTTGAGCTCAGAAGCAGTTTAGAAGTCAGACTTCGTAAACGTTCTTAGATGCTTGTTTGTTATTGGATGTATGATGTATGATGTTTGCTGTTGCAAATGTTTGTAAAAATGTTTCCATTTTGAAATAAAAGTTTCTTATTCCGTTTTACGAAAGTTTGTTGTTTTTTCCAACTGTGACTAAACAGCACTTGTAGTTCTCTGGTCAAGTGAGAGGTGGCTGTGTGTGTGTGTGTGCGTTTGTGTGTGTGTGTGATATTTATTTGACTTGTTTTGGTTTGGGATCAGATTCCCAAGAGTAATATGCTGGGATTGCATTTGCTTGTTTATATCAGCCCTGCTGTCGGCAAACATCGTCCTCTTCAGGCTGTTAAGCAAAGTGCAGGAGTAGTCTGAACACATCTTCATAACAGCGGAGTTGCGAGGGCCAGGCCAGCAGCACCCGACAGCCACACCCACGCCGTAAACCGCATGCATGGGGAAGGACCTGGCAACCATGCTTAGCAGTGACTGCTTCCTGCACAACATGCCTGTTTATGATGTAGATCTGCATTTTTGCCACTTGTTTTCAGAATGTATCATCCGTAGTCCAGGATATTTTTTCTTCCAGTATATTATACATGTAATCATGTACAGTGCCATAATGCTGGCACTGAGGAAAGTCAACACTCTGTTATACTGCTGGACACTGAGGAGAATGTTCCTGGAGCACCTCACACCGCACATTTTAGAAGTACATTTGTACATAAATTAAGCATAATAGGCTAATTTATGAATGCGTAATATATATTAAATAAAATATATACCACATAAATGTTACTCCATCACTTATCTGAAAGAAGAATTATAAAAACTGATTCAAACTCAACATGAAAGTACAATAAGGTCCAGACATTTCAGTTTGTAAAGCAAAAAAATTAAACGTTTTGTTGCCCAGTGTAAAAAAAGCAGCCAAATGCAGTACATAGGCATTCTGGTACCATGGTAACGTAGCATGGTGCATATTCATTCTGATACCACGGACCATTATGATCTGTTTGAATGTATGAATCCGGAGATTAAAAACTTGAGGTTCTTGTGGACAGAACCGTTTTAAGCTCGTGGGAAACACGTTTTTGTGGCACTCGGGGGAATAAACTACTCCAGTATATAACGCTAGCCCACTGCTCCAGTATATAACGCTAACCCACTACTCCAGTATATAACGCTAAGCCACTGCTCCAGTATATAACGCTAACCCACTACTCCAGTATATAACGCTAACCCACTACTCCAGTATATAACGCTAGCCCACTACTCCAGTATATAACGCTAGCCCACTACTCCAGTATATAACGCTAACCCACTACTCCAGTATATAACGCTAACCCACTACTCCAGTATATAACGCTAACCCACTACTCCAGTATATAACGCTAACCCACTACTCCAGTATATAACGCTAACCCACTACTCCAGTATATAACGCTAACCCACTACTCCAGTATATAACGCTAACCCACTACTTCAGTATATAACGTTAACCCACTACTCCAGTATATAACGCTAGCCCACTACTCCAGTATATAACGCTAACCCACTACTCCAGTATATAACGCTAAGCCACTACTCAAGTATATAACGCTAAGCCACTACTCCAGTATAAAACGCTAGCCCACTACTCCAGTATATAACGCTAACCCACTACTCCAGTATATAACGCTAAGCCACTACTCCAGTATATAACGCTAAGCCACTACTCCAGTATATAACGCTAACCCTTCTGAAGTCAGGTGACTGTTCCTGTGAACATCTGATCAACCTTTACTGTCCTCTTTCAAGAGTGACCAGGATTGAGTAAGTATTAAGGAGTAAGTATTAGCTGGATGGTTTTAATGTATGCTTTTACTGTTAGTTTATTGTGAATACTGTTCACACTTGAAACATTATATATATATATATACAATATACAATGACAAAAATATCCAGACATCAACATCAATTAATAAATAAATAAATTCATGAAAGAGATTATTGGAAAACTGATGACATCATAATGCAGGTTCCACAGCTGTATCTTTTCTGTCAGTGAGTTGTACTGAATGTGTGTTCGTGTTACTTTATGACATCAGCACGATGACCTCATAATGCACAAAGGTCTTGCAGCCTGCTGTTACAGAACTTTCTCTTTCTCTCCAGTAAACCTCTGTGTCCACGTGTGTAAGTGCGAGCGCGTTCCCGGTTCTGTCCTCAGAGCAGGAGCCATGGTCCGGAGGAGCGGGGCGTTCGACCTGAATCGCTGCACGGCACGCCAGCTGGCACAGTTGGCATCCATCCCCCTGGAGCACGCCCGCAGACTGGTACGCTTCCGCCAGCGCCAACGCCTCCGCGCACGCCGCATGGAGCAGGAGCAGCAGGTCCGGCTGACGAGAAGGCCCCGCCTCCAGGAGGAGCTCCGCCACGAAGCTCCACCCAGGAGGCGTGGGAGGAGACAAGCTGTGGGGCCGGAGCAACCGCAGGAGACCCATCTCGGTGAGACGGCAGGAATGTCTCCACAGATGCTGGTAAAGGATGAAGGGGATTCTGAAATGAGGATGATCAGCTGTGGTCCAGCACAGGTAACAGATACACAAGAGGCCCACACAGCAACACAGCCCATCCAGGAGAACCCTGAGGGCCAAGAGCACAGATATTCAGAGA
Source organism: Brachyhypopomus occidentalis (assembly GCA_020368025.1). NCBI lineage: Eukaryota > Metazoa > Chordata > Actinopteri > Gymnotiformes > Hypopomidae > Brachyhypopomus > Brachyhypopomus occidentalis. Next base: position 380,282 of record JAGXOD010000106.1, read on the forward strand.
CAAGCCCAATACTGGAGCTTGGTAGGAGGTTCAGCACAGGAGGCCACACCCCCAGGAGGCAACACTTCCAGGACGCCACACCTCCAGGAGGCCACACCTCCAGGAGCGTGGGCACCGTAGAGCCGGTCAGCCGCACTGTGATTGTCATTGAGATTAAAGCCCCACCTGAGAAGGTGTGTAGAGAGCAAGGGACGAACATGAGCGACACTGCTGATGTCCCGCCCAATCAGAACGCTCCATGCGTTCCCGCCAAATGGTACCCCTCAGCCAATGAGCAGCAAGCACAACAGCTGCCTCAGGAGCTGACGGCTCCACCAGCCCCAGAGCTCACAGCATGCACGCTGGTTCCAAGCTCCGCCCCCACAGCCCAGCCGTCAGCTGACAGATCACCAAACAATCTCGCCAACCAGACGCCCTCAGCTCAGCCCCCCACCCTCGGAGCCCCCTACGCACATCTCCACCAACACCACTCTCCGCACCTCCACATCCAGGAGGCCCAGCGGCCTGGAGGGTTGCAACCTATGACCTCTTACAGCCGGGAGCAGAAGCGACGCGACCTCGAGAGGAACCGATATGTCCTGGAGTGGCTGGCCAGAAACCACAGGAGGTGCAGGAGGTGCAGGAGGGAGAGGCATGTACAGGAGGAAGGGAGTGACCAGGAGGAGGACCCGCACATCTCCAGGAATCTCTGCACCGTTAGCTAGGTGTGTCAGATGTCCCTGACCTAAATAAAGCCATGAGGCCTGGAGGCTGTAGATGTGTGTGGTGTGTATTGTGGTGTGTGTTGGGTATGTTTCTCCACAAAGCACTAAACTCTCTGCTACTCCTTCCTGCAGCTGAGGGGAGAAATGGCTGAATGGTTCTGAAAAAAAGATTTTTCACATACTGTTGTCCTTGTCCTTTGTGAGATGGAGGCAACACATGATCTCCCTGACAGATGCGGGTTAGGGTTAGGGGTTAGGGGTTAGGGTTAGGGGGTAGGGGTTAGGGTTAGGGTTTAACCTAGGGTAACCCTAGGTTAATGGTCACTAATGGATACTGACGGTTACTAGTAAGGGACAACTAAACCTAACCCTAGAGTCAGGGTTTGAGAGGTGTTTTATGGGTGCTGTATTTAATTCTGATGGCCACTTCCAGGACTGCGAGTTTAAAATCCAGATCACTTTCACAGATTTCTTAAACACACCCCCACCCAAACTACAGCCTTAGACACACCCCAAAATACAGCTGCCCTAGCCACACCCCCATCCCTAATACAGCTGCCTTAGCCACACCCCCATCCCTAATACAGCTGCCTTAGCCACTACAGTCACAGTCACTGCTATTACAACTGATCTATATAACCTATATTACAGAATATGTGATTTATACATACCTAATGTAATATGGTGTTACTTGTGGTTTCTATTGCTAGCGTGGACGTGGATGTGTGTGAATAACAAAATAATAATAATGAGCTAAAAAATAAATATATATATATATATATATATATATATATATATATATATATATATATATACTGTATAAATGTATATATATGTATATATGTGTATGTGTATGTATGTGTGTGAATACACGTGTGGCCATGGAAGTGATTGGAACACCTGATTCCTATAATTTGGATGGGTTATATACAGTAGATGGGTAGATGGATGGGTGAGCGAATACTTTTGGCAATATAGTGGCACATATACATACATACACATACATACATATAGACATTTCCTTAAGTAAATAACAAAATCAGTAGTCGTAATCAAATAATAAAAACATAAGGGGATAAGAATGGGAACCACATGTATATTTGCATACACATACATTTGTGTGTGTGTGCATGCGTGTGTGTGTGTGTGTGTTATGATCACTCACTGTTCCTCTTATGGTGGCAGGCCATGACGTATTGTGCTGTGAGTGTGCAGCAGTCTCTGTGCTCTCCTAACAGGTAGGGGAGTTTCTCTGGATCAGAGAGGCTGTTGAATGTGGGATGTTTATTATTGAATTTTGTGTAGAATTTGTTTTGAATATCAATTCTGTCAGGAAATGCAGCTCTGTTTCAGTTTTATTCAGCTTGCACTGTTGGCATGTTCTGTTTTCCTGGGGCACCCAGGATCTGCTGTGCCTGCCAGTCTCTATAGCCAGTCTCTATAGTCTCTATAGCCAGTCTCTATAGTCAGTCTCTATAGTCTCTATAGCCAGTCTCTATAGTCTCTATAGTCAGTCTCTATAGTCTCTATAGCCAGTCTCTATAGCCAGTCTCTATAGTCTCTATAACCAGTCTCTGTAGTCTCTATAGCCAGTCTCTATAGTCTCTATAGCCAGTCTCTGTAGTCTCTATAGACAGTCTCTATAGTCTCCATAGTCAGTCTCTGTAGTCTCTATAGACAGTCTCTATAGTCAGTCTCTATAGTCTCTATAGTCTCTATAGCCAGTCTCTATAGTCTCTATAGCCAGTCTCTGTAGTCTCTATAGCCAGTCTCTATAGTCAGTCTCTATAGTCTCTATAGTCAGTCTCTATAGTCAGTCTCTATAGCCAGTCTCTATAGTCTCTATAGCCAGTCTCTGTAGTCTCTATAGCCAGTCTCTATAGTCTCTATAGCCAGTCTCTATAGCCAGTCTCTATAGTCTCTATAGCCAGTCTCTATAGTCTCTATAGCCAGTCTCTGTAGTCTCTATAGTCAGTCTCTATAGTCTCTATAGCCAGTCTCTATAGTCTCTATAGCCAGTCTCTATGGCCAGGCTGGGCAGGCTGAGTCTGCACTTCGTCAGGGTGGTTCTCAGTTTCAGATCAGTCACTGTGCTCAGGTACTTTGCCATAGTATACTGTCTCTTTAGAGCCAGATAACACTGCATTCTACTTTGTGATTTTGTCTTTTCCCAGTATTCGGTATATGTTTCTCTCTGATGAGATTGGTTTTGATTTCCTGGTCCTGAATCTGGTGAGTGTTAGTGTGTGTGTGTGTGTGTGTGTGTGTGTGTGTGTGTGTGTGTGAATGGTACTGCAGAGCTTTATTATGGTATGAGTGGAGGTTAGTGTGTGTGTGATTGTGTATGTGTGAGTGTGTGTGTGTGAATGGTACTGCAGAGCTTTATAATGGTATGAGTGGGGGTTAGTGTGTGTGTGATTGTGTATGTGTGAGTGTGTGTGTGTGAATGGTACTGCAGAGCTTTTTAATGGTATGAGTGGGGGTAGTGTGTGTGTGTGTGTGAGTGTGTGTTAGTGGTACTGCAGAGCTTTATAATGGTATGAGTGGGGTAGTGTGTGTGTGTGTGTGTGTGTGTGTGTGTGTGTGTGTGTGTGAGTGTGTGTTAGTGGTACTGCAGAGCTTTATAATGGTATGAGTGGGGGTCGCTGTGTTTCAGGTGCTTCCAGAATTTCATTGCCCTTTTTTGTATTGTTATCAGTGATGGGTGTTGGCCTAATTCTGCTCTGCATGCGTTGTTGGTGGTGTTCCAATGAACCTGTAGGATATTTTTACAAAATTCTGCATGCAGAGTCTCAGTTGGATGTTTGTCCCATTTGTCAAATTGTTGATTTGTAAACAGGCCTAACACCTCGCAGCTATAAAGGGCAATTGGTTCAATTACTGATTGAAAAATCTTTAACCAAATTTTGATATGTAAAATAGACTAGACTAGAAATAGACTCTAGTGGTAGAAAAAGGTATTACAGGCAAGAAGAACAAAGGTGTGTTTTTATTAGTTAGTGTTGCACAGTGTGCCAGCATTAGAGTCTTGTTTAAATGTTTATTTTCCAAAAAAATGTAATTGTAAGAAAAAAACAGGTCATGGAGATGCCGGGGATCGAACCCGGGGCCTCATACATGCAAAGCATGCGCTCTACCACTGAGCTACATCCCCTTCCGGTTTATGTTTCATGATGTATTTATAGTGAACGTAAATATAATTGATAACCTCAAATTCTGTTTCTACTGCTCTAAAAGGCTTCGTGCGTTTTAGAGTGACAAGCATGTTTAAATCCACCACTTTTGGCAAAATTATATAATAGTTAGATTGTTAGCTAACAGTCTTAAGTCTCTTGACTGACTGAATGTTATTGTGGTAAGATAGTGTCAACATTTAACTATTTAGTCCTTCATGAAAGATGCTCAGCTTCTGATTCTGATCTGAAAAATACAGACGATATCGGAACCAGTGTTACAAACTCCTCAGTAAGAAAAGTAGCTATTGGCTGTCCTAAAAGTCGCTAGAAGTCACTAAATGCGAGTTATTGTGTTATTTTTGTAGTATTTTTAATGTTCACAGTTTTATTATAAAATAATTTGTGTATCATACTGTGTATCATAATGTATAGCATAATTAATTTTTTTCCTGTTCCAGTGCATTGTTTCAATTAGTGATTTTATTTTCAGGTGCAGTGTGAGCTGTGCAATAGATGGGCACACTTTGAGTGCGCGCATTACGACCACAAAAAACACTTACTTTTGCAAAAAATGTTCAATTGAGATAAATTTAGACTCATTACAGTTGTGGCAGCACAAAGGGATGTATAATGTGCTTTTCTGTGTTTTCCTTGTTGTCAAATTCGGAATATTTTAACTAAATATTTTCTTTAAAAACTGTTAATATTTACAATATGAAGTTTAATTTGAGTTGAGTTGGGTTGATCTGTTAATTACAGTGGGTTTCTAAGACATTCCTTAAGCACAGCGTTCTAGTAATCAATACATGACTTAATTAACGTTCTGATTGTGACGTATTTTGACAGACAGCAGGAGGCGAGGGTAGCGAGCTTCCATTTGGTTTATTATCCATACTCAGTTAGGGATGAACAGAAATAAAGGCAATCGTGCCTAATAATGCAACGAACAGAAAATAACGAAGAGTGTCCCAGAGGCGTCGTTCAGGAGCAGCGAGACTTTCTCCAGGAATAGCGTAGCGAGATCCGTCCAAGGAAGGCCAATGCGCAGCACTGAACGACAGGACCTGTGGGCTTAAGAAGGCATCCCAAATACCGTGCACAGGTGTTTAGTATTCGGGAGAATGAGAAGGGGGAGTGACGTGCGGTGTGTGGGTGTGCGCCTATGCCAGGTAAGGGTGTGACGTGTGTCAGGTGCTCTCGCGGGTGCCCTCTGGTGGCGATCCCGCCTTCTCACCGTGACAGAGCCCTCCCTCAAGGATTCCTCCCGGCGACGGACACTCGGTCGTCCCGGACGCCGCGGAACTGGCCGGTTCGGGAATTCGCGGTGGTAGTCGGCGATTAAGGAGGGATCCAGCACCTGTGCTGCCGGGATCCAACTCCTCTCTTCTGGCCCGTATCCCTCCCAATCCACCAGGTACTGGAGACCCCTCTGACGGTACCTGGAGTTAAGGAGCTTGTTTACCTTATAGACGGGGCCATCTTCTAACATCACTGGAGACGGTGGGGTTTGTCCCTCTCCTTCTCCGAGTGGTCCTTCCGTGTAGGGCTTCAGGGCGGAGACATGGAAAGCCCTCGACACCCGTCGATTCTCCGGTAGTCCTACCTTGAACGTCACACGATTTATGCATTGAGTGATCGTATAAGGTCCCACGTAGCGGGCTTGTAGCTTACCTGGGCTTCCCAGTCTACCGTCCCTCGTAGAAATCCATACTTTATCGCCTACTTTATAATTCGGGCGCGTTGGATCTTCTACGGTCCGCCTTTTCCTGAAATCTCCTCACCGCTGTCTGCAAACGCTGATGCGTATCTTCCCACACGCTCTCACTCCTCTTACACCAGTCCTCTATCTGAGGCTGGTCGGAAGTGGCAACGTTCCAAGGGTACAGCGGCGGTTGTCTTCCAAACACACACTCAAACGGAGTCTGACCCGTGCTGGCCTGAGTGAGTGAGTTTTGGGCATATTCCGCCCATGCCAGCAGTGAACACCACATCTCTTGATGCTCACTGCAGTATGCCCTCAGGAATCGTCCAAGTTCCTGATTTACCCTTTCCACCTGCCCGTTTGCCTGGGGATGGTATCCTGACGTGAGACTGACGGTCACGTTCAGTTTTGACAGGAACTCACGCCAGACCCGCGATGTGAACTGCGGGCCCCTGTCAGACACGATGTCCTCGGGCAAGCCGAACTGCCGAAACACGTGCCTGAACAGGAGATCAGCTGTCTCCCAGGCGGTTGGCAGTCCGGGCAGGGGTAGGAAGCGCACCATCTTCGAGAACCGATCCACCACTACCAGGATAGTGTTGTTCCCCTCTGAAACTGGCAAGTCAGTGATGAAATCTATGGCTAGGTGCGTCCATGGCTGTTTAGGTATGGGCAGGGGTAGCAGCTTACCCGCGGGCGGCGTCCTCGGCACCTTGCTGCGCGCACACACAGCACAGGACCCCACGTGACGCAGAACGTCACTGTGCATCCCGGGCCACCAATAGCGAGCGCCCAGGAGCTGTGATGTTCTAGTGGATCCAGGGTGTCCCGTGCCTAGTGAGGAATGTGCCCACTGTATCAAGGCGGTGCGCTGCGCGGGGGCACATACCTGCGGTGCGGAGGACAGTTGGGATGAGGATTCGCGGCTTCGATGGCCCGATCAATCTCCCAGTTTACAGCTCCGACAAAGCACTCGGGGGTAAGACTGGCTCCTCACTGGTCGAGTCCGCACTGCCGGGGAATGAACGTGATAGTGCGTCGGCACGTGTGTTTTTCTCCCCTGGACGATATGTGACCTGAAACTGGAATCGTGAGAAAAACAATGACCAGCGTGCTTGTCGGGCATTCATGCGTCTAGTGGTTCTCAGATACTCGAGATTCTTATGGTCCGTGAGAACCAAAAACGGGTGCCTGGCTCCCTCTAGCCAGTGTCTCCACTCCTCGAAAGCTAGACGCATCGCCAGCAGCTCTCTGTCTCCCACTCCATAATTTCGTTCCGCTGAGGACAATTTCCGCGAAAAAAAGGCAATAGGCCTCAGCAGGCTACCTTTTTTGAGCCGCTGCGATAGCACCGCCCCCACTCCCACGTTAGAAGCATCTACCTCTACGATGAAGGGCTTCGTGGGATCCGGCTGAAGAAGGACAGGCGCGGTGACGAAAGCCTGCTTCAGATCTTGGAAAGCGTTATCAGCCTCCTCCGTCCAGGCCAGACTTTTGAGTCCACCACGCAGCAAGTCCGTTAGCGGCTTCGCGATAGTGCTAAATCCCCGGATGAACCTCCTATAGAAGTTCGCGAAACCCAGGAAACGCTGCAGCTCGCGCCGTGTGTGAGGACGATTCCATCCGCCCGGTACTCATAGTGCCCGGAGCGGGTACTAAACGCCGTCTTCCACTCATCCCCTTCACGTACACGGATGAGGTTGTAGGCGCTGCGTAAATCCAGTTTGGTAAAGATTACCGCTTCCCGCAACTGCTCCAGCGCCGAAGGCACTAGGGGCAGTGGGTAGGCGTAACTTACCAAGAGGGAATTGAGTCCTCGGTAATCTACGCACGGCCTCAGACCACCGCCCTTCTTTTTCACAAAGAACACGCTGGCTGAGGCGGGCGAAGTAGAGGGGACAATATAGCCCCGCGCTAATGCCTCCTGGACATACTGCTGCATGGCTTTCTCTTCTTCGAGTGACAGAGGGTATACTCTTCCTCTCAGGGGAACACTCCCTTCTTTTAATATTATTTTACAGTCCCAGGGGCGGTGCGGAGGGAGCTGCATCGCTTTGGTGGGACTGAATACTTCGGCCAGGTCCTGATATTGCTGAGGAATCTTCGTGGCATTTGCCACGCTAGGACTCTCGATGGAGGTGGAAGTCAACAATAAGGGGGCGTGACTCTTCGAACTTACGGTAGGTGCACTCCAGTGTGATATGTGCCCAGTGTGCCAATTAATGATGGGGTGAAACTGCCTGAACCACGGGAGACCTAGTGTCAGATCGTATTTCAACTCAGGGAGAACACAAAAAACTTGTGAGGAGGAGTGCCCTTGAACAGTGAGAGTGAGGGGGGGGGGGTGTGTTGGCGCACTACTTCGCCACCCACTGGCCTGCCGTCCAGCGCTCGCACTTTCCTTGGCCTTTCCAAGGTCTCCAGGGGCAACCGCATCCTCCGCGCCAGGTCCGCTCCCATCATGTTTCCTGAGGCTCCCGAGTCCACTAGGGCATAAACCCCAACACAAATCCCTCGGTAAGTAAGCGTCACGTGTATAGTCAGCAACTGAGCCATCTTGGATCTACTCACCCGAGCCCTTCCGCTGTCAGGTGCCGGGTGATCCGCCTCCGCGGGCTCAGCTGCTCCTATCTGCATCGGTTCTGGTGCCTTCCAGTTTCGTAGTCCTCTCGGGGGAGATCTTACACGCGCGACTCTTGTTGCCCTTCCTCCGGGAGTATTCCTCTCTTGCAGTAGCCGGTCGTAGGTTATAGCCATGCGGACAACCGAATTAAAAGGCTCGTTTTCCTGCCTACACGCTAATTCCGCGTAGCTGGGGTTTTAGAGCCGCTAAGAAGGCGTCCGTGAGCGCCGCGTCATTCCACCCCGTCCCAGCTGCGACAGTGCGAAACTCTAGGGCGAATGCGGCCGCTGTTTGATTCCCCTGCCGCATTGTTAACAGGGTCCGCACACCCTTCCTTGGCGTGGGTGGTGAAACACTTCTTTTAGCTCATTATGAAATGTCTCATAATTTGATAATAGCGGGGACTCACCCGCCAATAACGCGGCTCCCCAGGCCAATGCCTTGCCGCTGAGCCGCGAGATAACAAAGGAGATTTTTGCCTGGTCCGTAAGGTGCTCTTGATACCGAAAGTAGAGGCTGCACTGGGCCAGGAATCCCTCGCACTTCTCGGGGTCTCCATCATAAGCCTCTGGGGGTGCCAAGGGTAGTCTCACCCCTTCCACTCGTTGAACCGGGGTTTGACTAGCCTGCTGCGACAGAACTTGGACAGGCGTGGTCAGCGTACGCATTAAATTTCTCAACTCACCCATCTCGTGGTGATGCTGCTCCAGCAGCAAGCCTTGAGCGTTTAGGACTTCTAAAGCGGAAGGCCCGCTGCCACCTGCTGCTTCAGGCTGCGCATTCTGTGACGTATTTTGACAGACAGCAGGAGGCGAGGGTAGCGAGCTTCCATTTGTTTTATTATCCATACTCATTTCGGGAAGAACAGAAATAAAGGCAATCGTGCCTAATAATGCAATGAACAGAAAATAACGAAGAGTGTCCCAGAGGCGTCGTTCAGGAGCAGCAAGTCTTTCTCCAGGAATAGCGTAGCGTGATCCGTCCAAGGAAGGCCAATGCGCAGCACTGAACGACAGGACCTGTGGGCTTAAGAAGGCATCCCAAATACCGTGCACAGGTGTTTAGTATTCGGGAGAATGAGAAGGGGGGAGTGACGTGCGGTGTGTGGGTGTGCGCCTATGCCAGGTAAGGGTGTGACGTGTGTCAGGTGCTCTCGCGGGTGCCCTCTGGTGGCGATCCCGCCTTCTCACCGTGACATAAGGGGAATATCAGACCAATTGCTTCTAGCAGTTTTGGGTCCAAGAAGCAACACCTTACCTTTAGCAACACCTCAATTTAGAAGAAGAAAATTAAACATCCAGTTTTTAAACATCCAGTCACCCAGTTTTTTGTGTCCTGGACGCAGTTCCCAATTTTGCGAGTACATTTACATTTACATTTACATTTACGGCATTTAGCAGATGCCCTTATCCAGAGCGACTTAAAAAAAGTGCTTCATTGTTTTACTCAGAACAAAATCTCTAGCTAGTTAGTTTAGGCTAAAATCAGGAAGAAACTTTAAGCAAAGATATTATTAGATACAGTCAGTATGGACGCCTAGATATACTCAAATATATACTGAAAAAACCCTACTTAAAAGATAAAAGCAAGAAAAGTCATTACAGTCACAAATATTTAATAAATGCTAGTGTAGTAAAATTTAATTTAAGTGCTCTTGAAACAGATGTGTCTTCAGTCTTCGCTTAAAAACAGCAAGAGACTCTGCCATTCGCACACTCAGGGGAAGTTCGTTCCACCACTGAGGTGCCAGAACTGAAAAAAGTCTGGATGCATGTTTTCCGCGTGTTCTGAGAGATGGTGGGTCAAGCCGAGCTGTGCTTGAAGCTCGAAGAGCTCTGGGTACAGATCGGGATTTGACCATTGCCACCATGTATGGAGGTGCTGGTCCATTCTTAGCCTTGTAGGCCAGCATCAGGGTTTTATATCTGATGCGGGCAGCTACAGGAAGCCAGTGAAGAGTGCAGCAGAGGAGTAACATGGCTGAACTTAGGAACATTGAAGACAAGTCGAGCCGCCGAGTTCTGGATCAGTTGCAAGGGCCTGATGGTACGCATAGGAAGACCAGCCAGGAGTGAGTTGCAGTAGTCAAGTCTTGAAATGACAAGAGACTGAACAAGCACTTGAGTAGCCTCGCTAGACAGAAAAGTTCAAATTCTCCGAATGTTGTAAAGGAGAAATCTGCATGACCGAGTCAGGTTTGCAACATGGGTTGAGAACGATAACTGGTCATCCACAACTACACCAAGGCTTCGAGCTTCAGCAGATGTGGTGACCAGCGAGTTCTCAAAAGAGATGGAAAGATCCTGGCGAGGACTTGAAGTTCCAGGGATGAACAGTAATTCAGTCTTGCTGGGGTTCAGCTTCAAGTGATGAGCCGCCATCCAAGATGAGATATCAGCAAGACAAGCCGAGATCCGAGATGAAACCTGTGTGTCAGAAGGTGGAAAGGAAAGGACAAGTTGAGTGTCATCAGCATAACAGTGATAGGAAAATCCATGGGAGGATATTACATCACCAAGAGAACGAGTGTAAAGAGAGAAGAGCAGAGGACCGAGCACTGAGCCTTGTGGGACACCCGTGGTGAGCCTGGAAGGAGCAGATGTGGCCCCCTGCCAAGATACTTGGTAAGATCTCCCATCTAGATAAGACTTAAACCACTGCCAGACAGTGCCGGTGATTCCAAGTCTTCTGAGGACAGACAGGAGGATCTGGTGGTCAACGGTGTCGAAGGCTGCAGAGAGGTCAAGCAGAATTAGGACCGAAGACAGTTTGGCAGATCTAGCAGCATGCAGCTTCTCTGTAACTGCGATGAGCAGTTTCAGTAGAGTGCGCCGGTTTGAAGCCAGACTGGTTCGGGTCCTGTAGGTTGTTCAGAGAAAGAAATAGAGACAGTTGGTTATAAACAGAACGCTCCAAGACCTTAGATAGGAAAGAAAGAAGAGATACAGGTCTGTAATTGCTGATGTCAGAACAGTCCAGAGTAGGCTTCTTCAAGATGGGGATCACTCTTGCAGTCTTGAAGATAGCTGGTACATGGCCTGTTGACAAGAAGCTGTTGATGACATGAGTGATGAAAGGTAGAAGGTCAGGTGCTATTGTCTGAAATAGCGTGGATGGAATCGGGTCCAGTGGACAGGTAGTAGGATTGTTGGATGAGACCAACTGTATGATGTCATCTGTGGAAAGATGAGAAAAGCAAGACAGGGAATGAGGTGGAGGGTGGTGTTCAGTAGAAGGATGGTGGTAGAGAAAAAGGATCTGCGAATCTTATCAACCTTCTCCTCAAAGAAGGTGACAAAATCCTCAGGGGAGAGAGTAGAGGGCGGTGGGGGAGTGGGAGGGGTTAAAAGAGAGGAGAAAATGTTGAAGAGCTGCGTGGATCAGAGGCTGATGCTTCCAGCTTCTCCTTGAAGAAGGAAGATTTCGCCGCTGTTATTTCTGTTGAGAACCTTGAGAGAAGAGACTGGTAAGAGTGGAGATCTGAATCATCTTGAGATTTTCTCCACTTTCTTTCCGCCAGTCTCAGTACTCTTCTGTTGTCTCGGAGAACATCTGTCAGCCAAGGAGTTGACAGAGAGGATCTTGCCCTGGAAGAGAGAGGACAGAGATGGTCGACAGAAGAGGAGATGGATGAAAGGAATGTGTTTGTGGCAGTTTCCAGAGGGGGGAAGAAAATGATTCAGGATGTGGAAGAGAGGAGACAATAGTAGAGACCAGACAAGAGGAGGAGACTGAGCGAAAGTTGCGGTAGGTGGTAGAAGAAGCTGACGTGGAGGTGTGTGCAGAAGAAGCAGGAAGGGAGAGTGAAAAGGACAATAAATGATGATCAGAAAAGTCAAGAGGAGTTACTGTCAGATCCAACACTGGGGAAGGTCTACTGAAGATCAGGTCCAGTGTGTTTCCTGCTCTGTGTGTTGGAGTTGACTGGTTGAAAGCAAGATCGAATGATGACAGCAGTGGAAGAAGACAGGACAAATGTAGTCTCTCTGTTGGAAGGTTGAAGTCCCCTAGAAGAACAAGTGATGACTCTAAGGGGAGAGCACTCAGAAGAATGTCTAACTCATCTATGAAGTTTCCCAGTGAGTAGTATTGACATCATCCGGATTAGAAGATATATACAACTGTATCATCTGTGTAGCAATGGAAGGTAATACCATGCCTATGAACAATTGTGCCCAGAGGTAGCATATACAATGAGAATGTCTCCCCAACCCAGGCCTGTTCTTCCCACCTGACTCTGCCAACGATCTCCGGATGTTGCAGGCGACTGCTGGCTTGGTCAACCTTGGTCTGGGCATTCCACTTGCGGCAAGTCAGAACCCAAGTGTTAGCGTTCCTTACTGCCCTCTCTGTGGACTCCCTAAGCTCGAGGACCAACGTGGCCTTCTCTTGCATGTAGCCCAGCTGTAGAGACTTCAGTGGTAGCTGTAACATGTTTTTTTCCAAAGAGGCCAGCTTCAGATAGGCACCGTGGCAGCCCCAACCACTTTCGAATGATTGAGTTGGCTTTCCCATCCATCTTGCTCACGGCTAATGGGGGATCTCGCCATTTTCAGGGGCCATATTACCCCGTAGAGAGTAAATTGGTAGCACCAGAGCTTATACTTCCCAGGAGTTGGCTTTGGTTGATCCTTGCCAGGCCGTCACAGAGTTGTTTCATGACGGTTTTCCCCATCTGTTTGTCAGACAGCTCTGCAGTGTTCTGCCTCCCCAGGCTTCTGATGGATTGCTCAACAAGTAGTGGTATCTCCTCCCTCCGACAACAAAGGTTGTGTAGTAGTCCCTGACTCCTCTCCTGAGTGACAGGCTGCGAGACTTAGCGGGACGGCCGATGAATGCCTTTGTTCAAACGCAACTCGTACGTTATGAGGCTCTGGTCAGAAATGGCCTTACTTTGAGGAAGGAAATTGGCTATGGCAATACCAAACGATAAAACCAAGTCTAAAGTATGACTACAATTATGCGAAGGTCCCACCATATTCTGAGTCATACCCGTTGAATCAAGAATTGCTTGAAAGTTTATGCAAAAAGAGTCATGTAGATTTTCAAAGTGTTAAAATCGCCAACTATAATCACCTTATCATATGAGTGATATGAGTGATATAACACTATGAGACAAGAAGTCCAAACACCTGCAAAACCAGGGGGGTTTTTGTTTTTGCGCATAATAATAACTAATAATATCGAAAGTTCTTAAAACACAAGCCCATCACTCTAAATTTATTTTTTAGAACTAGTATAACTTACAACATGCCATCTACACGCAACTGTTCGCGAGAAATCCCGTTCTGAACACACCGTGGTTTACATGTGGTTTTCATTTACTAAATGAAATTCATTTACTATCAAAGCATCATTTACTATCAAAGCATCAGTATCACACTTTCAAACAGCGTATAGAGTGTTGGTAAATACCTTTATTTGCTTGCTCACGACATCTTATACAAACGCGTAATCCTTTCCTCTGCTGAGAACAACAAACAATTCTAGACCTATCAGCGACATCGCAGCGTCGTTTTAAGTAGTCTGCAAAGCTACATCTGTTTACTTTTGAATTCCATAGTTTTTAATGGTCTGGAGGGTGGTGGTGGTTTTGACTGACTGGCGAGGTGTAAAGGGGGAGGGGGGGGGGGCTATCAAGTAAAAGCGACAAGCTGACGCAAGCTGAAGTGATTGATAGCTGTTCTAGCCAATAGCTCATTCGAAGCTGAAAAGATTAACACCTCACTTGATTTGTGATTGCTTGTCTTTGGGAATTTCATGCGAAACACATCAAGCGCTTCGGTAGTAAACATACTGACCTAAGCTAAACTAAGATAAACTGTCCAGAGCACACGCGATCGACTCTGTTTGGCTTAAACTGAAGCAGTCGTGCATTATTTTATTAGTGAATAATTTGATTGCATATACTTTTGGACATCATAGAAAAAGAAAATTAATTAATTTTAATGAATTAATTTAACTGGAGTTATGCCGAAGTTGGTTGGGTAGAATGCTTAACCGAAGTTAGCTAAGAACGGCTAAGAAGAGCTATGAAGGACGAGTTGCATTTGTGAGTATGAATAAACAGTTGTGAATAAGAGAATGCATACTAAATATTAGAATATAAGCAGTATTAGAAGTATTAGAACTTTTGTTTTAGTAAAAAAAAATGTTGCATGCTCTTGATGAATGGGGCCAACGTCTTGGATAAGGGTGTGGCACATTTGGATAAAGGCGTGGCACTTTGGAGAGGCCTTGGACACCTTGTGGAAAATACTGTGGAGCTCTTCAGTACTTCCATGTATATGCTCAATATTGTTTATTTTGTCAGACAACACCCTGTTGAATCAGAAAAAAGCAGAGTATGACAGATTTTTACATCACCAGTGTACATTTACACACTTTAAATCCCCAAAAAATCAAATTTTTTTTTTACTTTTTTTTCTGTTTTAGAGGCTCTCATGGAGCCAAATATAAGCCTGGAAGTGAATCAATATGTTGGCCCAACTGTCTACTTCAGTTTGAATCCTGAATTATCATTTTGCTATATGTACACCTTGAGATAACTAGTGTTAAAGTGTATTAGTACAAATTGTTTAGAAATTGGCTCAAAATGGCCACCGCACAAATGGGTTAACATAAATGACTGTGTGGCTTTGTTGGTTGATGATAAATTTGATACAGTGAGAATGAGATTTTCAAAAGAATTAAACTTGAAGCCTGATCTTTGAGAGCTACCTATATCAGAGTCATATAGTGTGGCAACACCACCTCCGTGACCATTTGGACGGGGGTTATGAACATATCTATAGCCGGAAGGAGACGCTTCGTTTAGGGTCATATAGTCTTCTGGCCGAGTCCAGGTTTCAGTCAAGAAAAGCATGCATAGATTCTGGTCGGTAATCATTTCATTAACAAGTAATGCTTTAGATGACAGGGATTTTGTCTACAAATTTTACGAGAACTGTTTTTTGATACTCAGTTTCAATCCATTGTGACCTAGGTGACGTCTATCTGCAGCTTGCAGACATTCGGTTTAGCCTGTTTGCCTGCTGCCTGGCCTCGGCTCTGGTGTGTCAATCCCCATTAACTACTCCTACACTACCACTATTAAGCCTAGTGGATATACTACTAGATATGAGAGCAGCACCCTCCCAAGAGGGGTGAATGCCGTCCCCGCTTCAAAAGACCAGGTCTGCCCTCAAAACGTGTCCAGTTGTCCATATAACCCACTCTGTTTTCTGAGCACCATTTAGGCATACAGCAGTGTAGCGCCCATAACCTGCTGTAGGTTTCGGCGCCTTGCTGAACTGGAATGGGGCCAGAGCATAATACAGCATCTGACATGTATTTACGTTTAGCCAGCACCTTTAGATTAGCCCTGATGTCAGTTGCTCTAGCCCCAGGGATACATTTGACTGTGGCTGCTGGAGTCTCTATCTTCACGTGTCGGAGCTGTCAATCTCCTATAACCAGAGCTCTTTTAACAGGTCGCTCAGCCGGTGTATCCCTGAGTGGGGCTAACCTGTCTGACACATGAACCTGAGCTGAACAGTGCTCAGCCCTATGGCTATGCCGCCAAGACGTCACCCATTCGCCCCGCTGCGAGGGCTCTAATACCGGAGCTAAGGGATCACTAACTATGGCTGTGGAAACCGGGCCTGCTACACTAGATGCTGCTGACTCTCTAGGACTTTCTAGAGCCCAGATGCGCTCCTCTAAATGTGAAATGCAGGCACATCATCCCGCATGAGCGTAAACAGCAGGTTAGCAAGCCCGGTGTAGCCTGCAATGAATAGGCAGTAGTAACTTGTTAGACCCAGGAACTACCTAACCTCTTTCATGTTCCTGGGGTCCAGAAACTCTGTCACAGAGCTCACCTTGTACAGATCTGGCAGGATGCCATCGGGTGTGACACGATAGCTGATAAAGAGGAGAGAAGAATCAATGATACTTTTACTTATCTGGTACACAATGTTTTTTTTCTTTGATGTGCAATAAGGCGGAAAGCAGATGGGTTTGGCGGCGCCAGTGTCAATGATATGCGTAGCCAACAGAGTGCAGCCCAGGTGACCGTCGAAAAAGTCGGTGAAGTTCTCCAGCAGCCTCGTCAGCCTCACGTTCTGTTCCGCCTCTAAGGAGGCCTCCTGAACCAGGTCAAGAATGCCTCTCATAACCTGTTCTTGGCATTCAGAGGGTAGGAACACCTTCCTGAACAGATCACAGAACTGAGTCCAAATGAGTCCTGAGAACACTGAACCATTTCCACGGCTCTTTAGCCAGAAAGCGTGGAAGTTCAAGGAAAGTCTGTGCATCAGTTAAGTTAAGAGTACGATAGACATTCATAGACTGGAGCCATTCCTCTGGCTGAACCTTGTCATCATCGGTGAATACAGGAGGTTCTAGCTTTGATTGGTGCAGAACAGAAGTGAGTATCCTAGAAGTATTGCACGGATCTGTTAATTTTGCATATTTATTTAAACAATTTTTTCCAATTTATTTTAAAAGGCCTCAATTAATATGTATTTCATTTAATAGTAATGTATTTAAACAGTGATAAGCACAATTTAGTTGGGTTTTTGAGCGGCTGGTTGAGCTATTACAATTTTCAAAAACTACAGTAGTTTTATCATCTAGAACTTAATCATGATCTACAGTAGAAGTTTATAGGAATCTCCTGGACAAAATGACTTTCGGTCTCCCTCACCTGTCTTCAGCCCCAAGCTCACGTCTGGTAATTTTGTAACAGATCAGTGTGTCCTGCTCCTCTTCCTCTCATTCCTCTGCTGTTTCCAGTGTTGGCATCCATCACTCCACAACAGAAGAGCTCACCTGTTACCCTTTCATGTTGAAGCTCTGATTGGTCATTGTTAAACTGTGAAAGGACCGTGATGAAAGTTTCATCTTTTTGTAAATAAAAGCAAAGAAATGAAACCTCAGCTTTCACTACTGTGGACATCCATTTAATTGCACGTGAGCTGCAACTTAATGGTGCTGTTTGTGTTGTTGTTTATTGCATTTGTATTTGGATTCATTCAGCAAGCAGATTTGTGTGTAGTTTCACCAACATCAGTTTATTGTTTATTGTCAGTTTATTGTGCCCGACAACCTTTTTTTCAGACCTCACTGTAATGGAGACTAATAACTACCCATGACAATGTGTACGGGTGTGGTGAGCTGGACCGATGGTGGGGGAGCTGCAACAGGGAGACTTCTGTCTTTCTTTGTGACTGTATTATAGTTGGAGTGTAGCCTGTTGTGAGAGAAATTATTATGATAATGTCATCTTAATCATGTCATTATATTATTTCAGATCATCATGAACTGTATGATTTAGTCTGTCATTCTGACTAGCAGAAGGACCATAATCTGTTAGTAAGTGTGATTCAGTGTAACCATGAGTCTTATGTTTAGCTCACACATGTGTATATGGACAGGGTGAAAAGGGCAAAAGCCCTATGTCAACCGTTTGACAGTAGTCTGCCCAGTCGGGCCTTCAGCTGTCTCCATGTATAACTGAGACATCAGTTTCTTCCGTCGGAACCTAAAGGAAGCCCCATATCTGGAGATATACACAAGTAGACAAAACAGGCTACTAGGCGCCTGGTCGGCGTACGTGCTGTTTTCAAGGCAACCTGTCTGCCGGAATTGCTGATGTTGTGTTCTTGTAATGTACTTAAGGAGGGAGCGCCCCTCTCTTAGTTATGGAGAACTTCGTACTAGACGAGACTCTCACTTTGCTTTGCTACTTTCTTTATTTACTTTATTTATTTCATATTTTATGCCTTTTAATAAATTACTCATTTAATTCAGTTAACCACGTCTGAGTCCTCAATTGATTTTCAGAAATTTCCACGACAATTTGGCGTCACGAACAGCATCGGCGTGAGGCACCCGGGGGAGGAGGTGGCTGATCTTCGAGGACGCTCCCCGAAGGCACAGGCCTGTCGGGCTGGGAAGAAGGGAACCCCACAAGCAACGGGAAAGTACCCATCCAGGGAGTGACGTCACCACCTGCCTCCGGAGGTGTTCTCTGCCCGATCTAACGAACGTGAGTGGAAATTTTGAAATTTTTTTTTTCTGTAGATTGTGGTAAATATCCGCCAGTGTCTGGTCGTCAGAAGTTCTCTGTATATATAATAGGAGTATTAGCAGATATTGCCTATTTTTGGGGATACGGGGTGTCGCCCATTTAAAGTTACGCGGGGATATACTGAGATATCGGCCGTCAGCCAAGCCGTTTGAACGGCTGGACTAGTGTCCGGTTCAAACAAGGGTGCGCTAGGTAGACGTTGCTTAGTGTTGTGGCTAGATCCGGATCGACAGAGAACTCTTAAAGGTTCGACAGAACTGCGTGCTTCGTTTGAACGAGGACGGATATTGTTGAGACTCTTTTGACGTGTTTAACTGATTGTTGGTTTTTGACTCCCCCAAAAAAAAAAAAAAAAAAAAAAAAGTGTGGAGGGGTAGCATTAAGTATTGGCTCAATGTTTACTATTTTCATTGTTGGTTTATTAGTTATTATTTTCATTATTAGAGAAAAAAGGGAAATAATAACGATGGGTAAATCACAGAGTAAACAGAATAAAACACCGAAGGCTCAGAGTAAACAGAATAAAACACCGAAGGCTCAGAGTAAAACACCGGAGGCTCAGAGTAGCATAGCCTATCAAATGTCTAGAGACTACGGGGAAGGAATAACACAACATATGACTTTTTGGGCTAAATATTACGGGTTTAGTCCAAAGGGAACATTAAGCGTGGATTATCTGCGCCGGTTTGTTGAGAGAATTAAAACAGAGCCCCAGGGCGCAGATAAGAACGCGTAAATATTTTGCTAAACATAAAAGGGACATGGCAATGAAGGCTAAGTGGTGGCTTGAAGAAGCAGAGAAAAGACAAGCACAACAGGCAGGGCCTAAAAAATGTAATAACACAGTCTCTCAGTGTGTTGCAGTGGCTGACCCAGACCTCGACGCTGCCCCGCTAAGACCAGCTCCAGCCGCACCGGCCCAACAAATACAGGTCCAAGTAAGACCAGCTCCAGCACCACAACCCCCCCCCCCCCCCCCCACCCAAACCGCCCCACAGCCCCCTCCACAGCCCCCACCACAACCAGGCCCATCAGGCCAGCCAGCCCAAAGTGAGGACGCCGCCAGATCTGCCAGGCGCTGGAAAGCGCGCGCCAGGCGATGGCAATGGAAGGCGCTCGCCAGGCACTGGAGAGCACCCGTCAGGTAATGGCAATGGAAAGTGCTCGCCAGGCGATGGAATGCGCCCGCCAGGTAATGGAAAGCAGTACTTTCCCATCGCCACCCTCACAGTTAGAACTCACTACACCACCCCCACCACCTCCACCACCCCCCCCCCGCCAGTTTCACCCGTGGCAGCGCACACAAGGAGCCGCGAGCCAAAAAGAGCGGCCCGCCACGGTAAGCAACCAGTCAAAACAGCGGCCCGCCACGACAGGCCCACAGCCAAAAGGGAGGCCTGCCGTGGCTAGGGGAGGAGGTGGTGCCTGAAACGGAGACACCAGAGTGTGTAGCGACTTTCCCAATGATTGAGGTGGCTGGCGCCGATGGAATCGTCATGGTCCATCGTCACTGGACCGCAGATGACATCCTGAAGGGAGCAGAAGGCCTGGGCAAACCGTCAGAGGTAGGAGGTAAGCGCTTCGGCGAGGAACTCACAGCTTTTGTTCGGTCTTGTCGCCCTACCCAATCAGAGCTAAGACGCCTGCTGATGGTCAAGCTGGGCCCGCAGTACAACAGAATAGACCGCGACTGGACTCCAGGCGACATCCGGCTCCATGCCACCGAGTGGGGACCTCCACCAGTTGGACAGGAGGACCCTAACAGGCCTTACAGAGATATGGTGGTAAACCTAGTCGCAAGACTGGAAGCAGCATACCGGTCAGAATTGATACGTCTTTAATAGGAAAGTGTAAACAAGGTGACAATGAACCTGTCAGTGACTTTCTTGTTAGACTGACCAGAGTCCACAGCGACCACAGCGGTCTTGTGGAACCAGCACAGTGGGCCGGATGTGAGAAAGACGTTAGCCCGTGGGAAGCCCACCTGAGAAACAGCTTCCTGGAAAACATGAGAAAAGACATCAGCAGCCTCGTCAAAGCACAGTGTATTGGGTACCAGTTCAGCACCCTAACGATGATAGAGAATCATGCCAGACATCACGAGGCAGAGCTGGCACAGAAAGAGAAAAACAAACTCAAGAAGCAGGCCGACACTCAGAATCAGGCGATGCTGACCATGGTGCAGACAACCCGGCACATGCTCACTGGCAGAGGCCGCGGGGGGGGGGGGCAGAGGCAGAGGAAAAGGCAGAGGGAGAGCTGGAGGGGAACGAGAAGGTCACCCCAAAGGTAAACATGATACATGTTACAACTGCGGAAAAGTAGGACACTTTGCAAGAGATTGTCCTGAGCGAGAAGCAGACACTGAGCTGGCAAATGGAAATACGAGAGATTGACGGGCAGCGGAGAGGCTGGGCAGCACAACACCACGACAAGACAACAAAAGGGAAGTAACTGGTTTAAATTCTCATTTAAATTATCAATGTTTGCAGAAGATTAGCAAAGGGCCACAGGGCCTACCCAAAATAACATTGACTGTAAATGGAACTAAAATAAAGTTTTTGGTTGATAGCGGAGCCACCCATTCAGTAATTAAGAAAGGAATTATTAACTGTAATGTCGATGCAGGAAGAGGAATTACTGTTGTGGGGGTAGGAGGTAGCCCCATTGAAAAAAAAATGTCTGAGCCTCTCCAATGTAAACTAAATGAGACCGAGTTTGAGCATACATTTTTAATTTCAACTACATGTCCATTAAACTTAATGGGTCGCGATTTAATGTGCAAATTGGGATGCAATATCAGTAGCACACCCGAGGGGTTGTTTGTTGAGTGGGAACCTGCTATGATGGGGGTTCAGTTAGCAGGAGGTGTTCCATTGTATGCATACGAGCTGCAGAGTGCAGGAGGAGAGTGTTGGGAGCACTTCATGCGGGAAGTGCGTGGTTTGTTGCCAGGAGGTTTAAAATTGAGGCCGCAGGGATCACTGCACTGCATGCTGCATGTGAGTGAGGGCCCTGATAGTGGCTTTGAGGATAAGTTTGATGTTGGAAAACATGATTGTTTGGCTGTCACTGCTATTATGTGGGATGACGTGTGGGCTGTGGGAGTGGTACAGACCACGTCAGAGCAGGAAGACCTGTTCTCAGTTCCTCGATTCAGACCACATGTGTCACTAGCAAGTGTGTGTGAGATGCCACAATGGCAGCACGTCGGTGAGTGGATGACAGAGATGTCAAACATCACTGATTGGGAGAGAGTTCCAGGCAGGAACACCATGTTTAGTCCTAGCAGGAGGGCATGGATGCAGCCGGCGCCGTACCGGCTCCCCTGTAGGCGAGGAGTGGAATTGATTGACCCTTTTGGAATTTTCTTAGCCACCTCACACACCCTCTCAGCGGAAGAGGAAGAGGAACTCAGAACTGTTCCTACAGCGTTATGGGCACAAGGTAAAAGCGATGTGGGGCTCATACGGGGTTGTGAGCCCATCCGCATTACCCCAAAATCTGATTATAGGCCAAAGCAACATCAATACCCTTTGAAGCCTGAGGCGCTTGAGGGAATTAGGCCTGTTTTCCAATCACTCAGACAAGCTGGAGTGATTGTACCATGCCCTGACTCACCCGTGCGCACTCCAATTTTCCCGGTTAAAAAACCAGGGCGAGATGAGTGGAGATTTGTGCAGGACTTGCAGGCTGTCAATGCAGCAGTGCACGCCAGAGCCCCAGAGGTACCAAATCCTCACACTATTCTTTCTCAGATTCCCCCAGATAGCCAGTGGTTCAGTGTAGTGGACTTAGCAAATGCTTTTTTCAGTGTCCCTGTGCATCCAGATAGTCAGTTTTGGTTTGCATTTTCCTTTGAAGGGAAAACATACACTTTCACTCGGTTATGCCAAGGCTATTGTGAATCACCTACCATTTACAATGCAGCTCTACGAGACAGTCTGGCCTCACTAGAGCTCCCGGAGGGGACTGCGCTGTTGCAGTATGTTGACGATATCCTTCTTTGTTCAAATACAAAAGAGGGGGTGCAAGGAGGGCACAGTGGCGTTGCTACATCACCTAGCAAGGGAAGGCCACAAGGTCCCTAAGAAAAAACTGCAGTACTGTCGACAAAAAGTGCATTTCCTGGGTCATGACATCTCAAAAGAAACCCGCTCTCTGTCGAGAGATAGGGTAGAGGCCATTTTGAAAATACCCAAGCCTTTAACTAAAAAACAACTGTTGTCTTTTTTTAGGCATGTGTTCCTACTGTCGTGCGTTCATTCCATCGTATGCTGAACACGAGGGTCCGCTGAGGCAGATACTGCCCACAAAAGAGTCCAATTCAGCTAAGTTGCAGTGGACTGAGGAGGCCCAGTCAGCATTTGAAGCACTCAAAAACCTGCTACAGGTTATGCCAGCTTTGGGAATTCCAGATCCCCAAAAGCCGTTTGAACAGACAGTTGATGTAAAGGTGTTTACATGACAAGTGTTTTGACACAGGTTCACGGTGACCGGCAGAGACCAGTAGCCTACTTCTCAGGGAAGTTGGATCCCGTGGCAGCTGGGCTGCCTTTTGTGTGTGCGCGCGATAGCAGCGGCAGAGAAGGCACTGGTAGCTTCCAGAGACATTGTGGGGTACACACAACTCACACTTCTGGTCCCACATGCAGTTTCTAGGATTTTGCAGGATCAGAAGATTGCACATTTGTCCACACAGAGGTGGTTGAGATATCACACTGCGTTGTTGGATATGCCTAATGTCACTGTTAAACGATGCACAACTTTGAACCCATCCACCCTCCTCCCCACACCAGAGGAGGGGGAACCTCATGATTGCCAATTTAAAGGAGGAGCCTTTACACAATGCTGAGTTAGAATTGTTTGTTGATGGCTCTGCAAAGAGAGATGAACAAGGCGCTAACAGAGTGGCCTATGCTGTAGTCACACACACAGAGGTTCTGGAAACAAAATCACTCCCGTCTCACTACTCTGCCCAAGCAGCTGAGCTGACAGCCCTCACTAGAGCGTGTCAGCTAGCTGAAGGTCAAACTGTTAACATCTGGACCGATTCCAGATATGCATGGGGGTAGTACATGATTTTGGAGCAATTTGGAGGCACAGGCAGTTTTTGACCAGCTCAGGGTCAAAGATAAAAAACCACCGTCTAGTAGCACAATTGTTGGAGGCCGTGCAACTGCCATCACAAGTCGCTATCATTAAGTGTGCCGCACACACCAGAGCAGGAGACTCAGTAGCGAAGGGCAATGCCTTTGCAGACGCTACAGCTCAGCACACAGCCTCACGAGCTCCACACATCCTGATGATGCAAGTTGATCATTGCAAATCAGATGACACACCCCTTACAACCAGAGCAATTCAGACACAAGCCACAGTGAAAGAGAAACAAAAGTGGGCAAAGGGAGGGTGCAAGATTGTTGGGGGAGTTTGGGTGCACACAGACACGGGGAAGCCGTGCCTCCCAACGGCCTACATGAGGGGCCTGATTGAAATTGCACATGGGAGGTCTCACATGTGCAAGGGAGGGATAGTGTCCTTAATTAGTAGACACTGGCACGCACCAGGAATAACTACACTCACCCAAAATTTTTGTTCACGATGCCTAGTCTGCGCACAAAACACACCGCAGGGAGATAACAGAACAAAACATGTGCCCGCCGGACACCCGCCACCGACCGAACCATTCCAACACTGGCAGATTGACTTTGTTGAACTAACACCTGCTGAGGGAAAGAAATACATGCTTGTGTGTGTGTGTATGTTCAGCAAGTGGGTGGAAGCTTTTCCAACTTCTCAGCAGAATTCCGATACGGTGGCAAAGATGTTACTAAGAGAAATAATCCCACGATGGGGGTTACCCAGGAGGGTGTCGAGTGACAACGGCACTCCTTTCGTACACGAAGGGTTGAAAGAGTTGACCAAGTACCTGGGAATAGACATGAGAAAGCACTGTAGTTACCACCCTGCCAGTGCAGGAGCAGTGGAGAGAGCCAACGGCACAATTAAGGGAGGGCTCTCTAAGTTAACTCAAGAAACAGGACTAAACTGGGTAAAATGCCTGCCTTTGGTTCTGTGGCAGAGGACTCGCTCTCAGGCCCGCACAGGCTTATCAGCCTTTGAGATTGTATTTGGAAGGCCTCCAAATACTGGTGTGGGGCCACCCGAGTGGGACACACACTTGGTGAATGAGCCACTGTTGCAATACTGTGTGATTTTGCACAAGTCTCTTTCCGCTGTGTCTAAACAGGTCAAAGCAGTACTGCCTGAGGTGTCAGAGCACCCACTGCACGAGTTCCAGCCAGGAGACTGGGTGTTGATCAAGGACTTCCGCAGACGGAGGTGGAATCAACCCAGGTGGCAGGGACCATTCCAAGTGCTGTTAACAACCAACACAGCCGTGAAAACCAGCGGTCGAGCCACGTGGACACATTACACTCACTGCAAGAGACTCCCTACACCAATCACTTATGAGATGGCCACAGTTCTCATTGATAGACCCACATGCGAGATTAATAGATTAACAGGCCAATTCTACAACATGTCACATGCCATCATTCGTGGTGGTAAAGTTCCCAGTTGGGTAGGCAATGACGTAGCAAGTATGGACCACAGGAATAACAACTGCGACTCGAATGACAAAGTGTCACGAGCAGCCATTCGCAACATGACATTTGACACTGTCCCTGTTCAGGGAGAGTGGTGTCTCTGTTCAGAGGGGGCCTTGAAAGGCGATCCTTGGATAGGACACACTCAGTGCAGAGTTGAACTGGTAGCGACGGCCAGGGACGGATCAACATGTACCATTAGACTAAACAACTCTTCTGCGAAATGGAGTTACAACTCCTGTCAGGGCATTGTCAACCCAGTAACAGACGGAGCGATGATGTGGGCATGTGGGGAAAAGACATATTCTGCTCTACCAGAGAAGAAGAATTACACCACAGGAGCCAGTTTACTGTTCGCTTGGGAGGGGTGTTGTACTCCGGTTTTCCTCCCCCCCCCCCCCAATAAAAATCTATGCAGCACAAAGTCGTGTCCCGAGGGATGCCACGTTAGAGGGGATCCCGAGAAAGTTCAAAGGTTACACGCTGGCAAACCCATGGTCTACACCAGGGGTTGCTATCGGATGGTCACTATTCCCCGGAGGGGGACTCATTGCAGCAATAAATAAGATCAATGGACTTGCATGGCAAGTTCTGACTTTGGCGTCTCGCACAGAGACGGCCCTGGATTTGTTAAACAAAGAGGTTAAAGAAATTAGACAAGTAGTTGTTCAGAATAGACTAGCTTTAGACCTCCTCCTCGCAAAGGAAGGAGGTGTGTGTAAGAAAATCAATGTTTCTTGTTGTTTCAGCATTCCTGATTATTATGAAAACATAACCGACTTGATTGATCACATGAAAGCCGAGGTTCGTGAGCCAGTACAGGCTGACGATTCTTGGTTCGGATGGCTCACCTCATGGCTAGGCCCATGGGGACATTGGTTGCTGACTATGATTTTACCAATTGTACTAATCATTTTGTTGCTGATATGTGTGTTACCTTGCATTCTGTCTTGCTGTTCTTCTTGGCTCACTGGCCTTGTGCACCAGCATTATCAAATGCCCTTGCACGGCGACATAGACGCAGAGGAGCCTGAGATAGCAGACTCTTTGAAACGGATGTTTAATGAAGATGACTGGGACACCCAGCGCCTGGCTGGGGTGTGAACCGCAGTCCTTGAGCAAGTAACCACTTCAAGAGCCTGATTTGAAGCCTGACTTGATTTAATGTTTAATGTTAATGAATTAAGGTTTATCCTCTCTTTTTGATGATTGAAACGTTTCATTTGAAATCTCTGATGATTGATTTAGTTGACTAAAATTCCTTAGAAGAAGAATTTCTTTAGTGATGATGTTAAAGAATCATTAAAACACTGGATTTTGTTTTGTTTGATTATTTGTTACTATTTTGTTTGGAGTTCCTCAGGGAGGCCGCCTATGGCAGAGGGGCCGTGAGAGCGTTTTCCCATCTTGATGGATGTGATGGTATCATGAATGATGGCTGCCAGATGGGTTTTTCGCTCTTACACTCTACCTTTTTAGAGTTCATCACACTCTACCTTTTTTAGAGTTTATCATACTCCACCTTTTAAAAGTTCATCACCTTTTAGAGTTGATTTCATTCTACCTTGTAGAATTTTGTTTTCCATGATGCTTATGTGGAAATGTACTGTGAATGACTTCTGGTAGTGATGTTATGATTCAAAGAAACCTGTATAACAATGATCAGTGGACTGATGTAACTTGATTAATTAATGTGACTGATTGATTGCTCAAATTGAATGATTACACAGAATCAAAGGGAGGAAATGTGAGAGAAATTATTATGATAATGTCATCTTAATCATGTCATTATATTATTTCAGATCATCATGAACTGTATGATTTAGTATAAGTCATTCTGACTAGCAGAAGGACCATAATCTGTTAGTAAGTGTGATTCAGTGTAACCATGAGTCTTATGTTTAGGTCACATGTGTGTATATGGACAGGGTGAAAAGGGCAAAAGCCCTATGTCAACCGTTTGACAGTAGTCTGCCCAGTTGGGCCTTCAGCTGTCTCCATGTATAACTGAGACATCAGTTTCTTCCGTCGGAACCTAAAGGAAGCCCCATATCTGGAGATATACACATGTAGACAAAACAGGCTACTAGGCGCCTGTTCGGCGTACGTGCTGTTTTCAAGGCAACCTGTCTGCCGGAATTGCTGATGTTGTGTTCTTGTAATGTACTTAAGGGAGGGAGCGCCCCTCTCTTAGTTATGAGAACTTCGTACTAGACGAAACTCTCACTTTGCTTTGCTTTACTTTCTTTTATTTCATTTATTTATTTCATATTTTATGCCTTTTAATAAATTCCTCATTTAATTCATTTAACCACAATTGATTTTCTGAGTCCTCAATTGATTTTCAGAAATTTCCACAACACTTTTTCCCTGCAGTTTTAAATTAAGATCATGTAAGTGTCCAGTTAGGTCTGTCAGAAAGGCTAGATCAGCAATCCAGTCTGTGTTTTCCAGAGTGCTCTTTCCTTTCTGCTGTAGGAACAGCTTGATTTCATTTCGCAAAGCAAAAAATCTTTTAAAAGCATTGCCATGATTCAGCCATCTTACCTCTGTGTGGTAGATGACATCCCCATAGGCTGCACTGATGTTCCCCAGAAAACACAGAAATTCTCTACAATTTACCCATTGTGAAGCTGCTTTGTGACGTGTTGTAAAAAGCGCTATATAAATAAGTTTGACTTTGACTTTATTTCTGCCAGTGTGCGCTGTTCTGACCCCACAGCATTTACAACTTCACACACGCTGTCCCTCTCAGACCTTTTGTGCTTTGCCGTAATGCCAGAGGACAGCGTGCCAAACAAACATTTTTTCTGCATCTCTACTTCATTTCACATTTGGTGAAGTTTCTCTTCTTTCCCTGTTTTGACATGCTTTGTGATATATCAGAGGAAACTCCTCCGGTGCAGGGCATATTTAAATGATTTTGCATATTTATAGGGGGCGTGTCACAGGTGGAGTCAGCCACTCTCTCATGTGCGCTAAATTCCACGTTGATTGGGATGTACAAAAGAAACGTGCGTGGATTACGGCGTAAGCACGGTTTGATACATCCGGATTTTTTTTTGTGTACGCCATTTTCTGGATTTGTCCGTACGCCAAGTTTCAGTAAGAAATCCATGTCTTTGTACATGAGGCCCCTGGTGATTTGTGGACAAAATAAACATTGAAATGATAAAGTGTATATGGATGAACTGCTGTCAACACCTGTTTTAAAGGTTGAATTATGGTTTAATCAGGGCTTTACATGTTTCATTCATATATATTTATAACCTTCAGACTTTTATTGTAGACTGGAGTAAAATAGGCAACACTATCTTCACACACAGTTCCTGGTACACTTTTATATTGTGATAATTCCACTTAATCCACAGCTCTTAACATCACAGTGCTGATGTTTACGGTGGAACTTGGAGAACATATGATATGGTGAGGAAAATATGGTGAGAACACACAGTGCTCTACTGAAGTCATGATGACAATCACACTAACAGACATAACCATGGAGACTCATGTGTACAATCACATGTGTGTGTGTGTGTGGTCATCCTCTTCTCCGTATATGAGACTCAGATCGGATCAGGTCAGCACTGAAGAGGTCAGATACTGTCAGACAGAGAATAGGACAGAATCATCAGACATGAACACACATCACACTATACACAAATTAAATTAGTTTAAACACTCTAGGGTGGATCCTGTGTGTGTGTAAACAGTCAGTAACTCACTAGTTTCTCCAGTGTACAGTGTGGATCCTCCAGTAGAGCAGAGAGCTGCTTCACTCCTGAGTCTCCTGGTTTATTGTGGTTCAGATCCAGCACTCTCAGGTGTGATGAGGGGTTTGACCTCAGAGCTGAACACAGAGCAGCACAGCCTTCCTCTCTAATACTGCAGCCAGACAGACTGTAGAGAGAAGGAGGAAAGAAGAAAAAAAACTTACAGATCAACACACACTGTGTATTCAGGACAGACATGCAGTGATGTGTGTGTGTGTGTGTAGAGAGAGAGAACAAGCAAGAAAGTGTGTGTATGTGAATCTAATTAATACAGTGATAGTGTGTCTAAAAAAAGGGGGATACTGACTGTATGTGTGAGAGAAAGAGAGATCAGGCCAAACCAAATTATAACACTTCAAAAACAAAACTACATCACCCATTGGAACACACAAACACAAGCACAAAACATGCAGTGCTATCTAGCCCTAAAACGACAGTACACTATAGAAGACGACCTGCTTACAGTGACTGGTACTAAACAGAATCACGTTGACAAAGTCCAGACTCAGTGAACACAGCCTGGCCATCCACACCGGCCAATACAATAGATCATGGCTGCTAGAGAGCAGAGACTCTGCAGCAGTGTAGCAGTGGGACTGTAGAGATGGAGCTGCACTTCCTCACTGAATGGGAAACATTTGACCAAACACGTCACATCTACTTCACAACATTTGAGCTGAGTCACCCCAACTTTACCTCTGTACCTAATACCCACAAACTCCCCATCCTGCTGTAGACAAGAATGCAGCACTCTCACACACACAGTAATGCCCTGTTTGTAAACACTGATTTATATTGATCTAGTTGTTTCTTCTCCTCTCCTTATATTATTTATTTCCTTTCCTTTCTTTTCACTTCAACTTTAATATCTTCATGTTCAGGTACAATTATTATTAATTGATTTATTCATGTTGTATGATAATGCTTTGGCAATACTGTAACTGGATATGGTCATGCCAATAAAGCTTATTGAATTGAGAGAAGATATTGACTGTAAGAGAGTGAGAGAGCATATTCACTGTGTGTGTGAGGAAGAGAGAGGATATTGAATGTGTGAGAGAGAGGATACTGACTGTGTAAAGAGTCAGTAACTCACTGTAGTGTCTCCAGTGTACAGTGGGGATCCTCCAGTAGAGCAGAGAGCTGCTTCACTCCTGAGTCTCCTGGTTTATTGTAGCTCAGATTCAGCACTCTCAGGTGTGATGAGGGGTTTGACCTCAGAGCTGAACACAGAGCAGCACAGCCTTCCTCTGTGATACTGCAGTTAGACAGACTGTAGAGAAAAGGAGAAAAACACACTTACAGATCAACACACACGTGAACACAAATATCTGTCCCACACACACATCCATACACACACCCAAGTTCGCGCACACAGATTTCTGAGCGGGAAAACAGCGTGCAGAACCTTCACACTACAGCGGTAATCATGCGCGCGCACTGCGGTTTGTCCAAGTGTCCAAAATGAGTCTGGAGCATCAAAATCAGGATAAAATCATGTAGAAATGAATATTTCATATTTAACACACATCACCTAAACGCGTCTTCTTCATAAACACAGAACCTATAAGACCCGTATATGAATTTATACCTCAACATGATGGTGAAAATGTGCTAGTTAAGCTGTTAGCTTATGTTAACTAACCCAACTAGCCGATTAGCTTAGTTTGTGTTAGTTAAACATTAGTAATGATCTATTTATTCAACACCACAGACAATCTTATTTTCATTCATCAATAACAGCAGAAGAAACAAAGTGTAACTCACCGTCTGTACACTAATATTCTGTTATATGATCAACACACAGTACACCGCTCACACACCGCATCTCCACAGACTGAACTATCCGTAATTACACACATATTAGTAACTGTTTCTCTGTGTTCACCAGGAGGGGGCGCTGTTGCTGCTCATGCAGAAATGTATTTAAATCACTGATTCTCAAACTGTGGCACCAGACCTTGGAAAAGTGTTGCATGCAAGTAATAAAAAATCAAAACAGGTAAAAAATTATGAGTAATAGAAATGCATTGTTATGGTCGGGCTGGGCAGGCGTTACGCAAATGCAGGGTTTTGATGAATTTATTAAAGAAACTAGACAAACAACGAAACAGGGGAAGAGAGCCAGGCAGAGTGGAACACACGACTACGGGGCTTACAAACATATACACAGCAAATAAGTAAGACACGATGAGGGGCGGAGACATTAACCTAATAATGCTGACAAACGTAGAGACTACAAATACAACGAACACAGAGTAAAACAAGGACAGTGACAAAAGCACGGGATAACCATAGTAAAACTAGGGTAACCTGCACAAGGGAGATTAACAAGGCGAGACTAGGGCAGGGAAAACGCAGACACATGGAACAGGACGACAGCTGACAGCAGGTAGAGGGGGCGGAGCTAGACGTTACATCTATGAAAACATTTACTGTTAAATATTCTTTTAATTTATCTTTTTTTCAGTAAGCCTGAGAAAAGTGTTCAGATGTCTGTGTGAATAAATACAACACAGTTAGTGTGTGTTTAGTGTTTAATAAAAATACAGTGTGTGTTAAGCAGACGTCACACCCACACCCTCCTCACTCCTGAGATTAAGTGTAACCACAATCTCCCTTGGTGAGTGTATCTGTAGATTCTGTGTGGCAGGGAGAATCAGGCTATCTGGATGATGGATTCTCCCATTTGGATGATCTTAACATGGGGACACAGGGCCTCTCTGACACTTTTAGAGTGTCTGACGAGATCAGGGCCGTGATGAAAGCGTCATCTTTTTGTAAATAAAATCAAGGAAATGAAACCTCAGCTTTCACTACTGTGGAAAACCATTTACACACATGTGGGCTGAGACTTAATGTTGCTGTTTGTGTTGAGATTGTTGTGAAGCTCGTCACTGAAGAACGTTTCTCTGAGTATTTCCAGCTGAGATCACACCAAAGAGGATCAGGAACCCCTTGACCTTTGACCTCATAGGAGTGTCTGAGGATCTTATCTGTGCTGAACAGGAGAAGCTGCTCCAGTTATGATGAGATCCTGATGTCAGAATTTAAACAGGGTGTTATCCTCTCAGGAGAGGCAGAAAGAGAAACACGAAAGAGAGAAACTGACAGGGAGGTGATTGAAGGTGGGGCGGGGCTAGAGACACATAGAGTTCAGTGGTCACATCATGGTCACTTTTGCAGTCACATATCACCAGATGGTGAGTTGTTATTCATGAATGTAAATCACTGTCCAACCACCAGCTGTGAGTTCCTGTGTGTGTGAGACCTGATTATTGTGCCATGGTGCAGGTGATACCAGTATGTGGTGAGTTGTGATTGGTTAGTCGTGTTAAACCCTGGTGTTGTGGTTGGTCAGTGGTGTGTGTCTGTCGGTCGGTCGATCGGTCTATCTCTCCCTGTCTCTCAACAACAACAATAATAATAATCAATAATCATTAGTTTGATTGTCCTCACTGGTTGTCCCTCAGGTTGTGACAGACTGACACATATCATGCTGCATGTGTGATTAGTTCACTCTTCTCTAATATGTACAGCGGTTTCTCAGTGTCACTGCAGCTCTGGAGCTCAGGGGAGATGCTCATTACCTTCCTGTACATTTCCTTTCTAATGGGGTCATATTTAGGACATTCACTAAGAAAGTGCAGCTCTGTCTCCACCACTGAGAGCTCACAGTGGGAACACAGTCTGGCCTCTCTGGGTAACCAGCTCTGTCTGCGTCGGCCAGTTTCAATGACCAGACTGAGCTCACTGAGTCATTATCATTATCTTCCTCAGTTTGTTCTCATTTACTGTTGTCATGTAGGTCACTAATGTGTAGTCTCGATTTAGGGTCAAATAGATTATTCTTTTTTGCAGTTAACAATGTCCTTAGTCTTATTATGATTAGATGGAAATGAATTTGTAAGCATCACAGTCAATTGATTTTAATTGTTTTGTTTTTGGGAAAAAGTGATGAAGTAGATCCATCATACTTAACTTTTTTTCCTTCATCAAATTCATTCATTATTCATTATCCGTACCGCTTATTCCCCGCTAGTCGGGGTCACAGGGGGGCTGGAGCCAATCCCAGCATCTCCGGGCGAAGGCAGGGTACACCATGGGCAGTTCGCCAGTCCACCACATGGCCAACACACACACACACACTCACACCTACGGGCAATCTAGAGTGACCAATCAACCTAGGATGCATGTCTTTGGACTGTGGGAGGAAACCGGAGTACCGGAGAAAACCCACGCAGGCACAGGGAGAACATGCAAACTCCACACAGAGCAGCCCAGACCGAGAATCGAACCCAGACCGCCTTGCTGTGAGGCGACAGTGCTAACCACCACACCACCATGCCGCCCCTTCATCAAATTCAGCTCCCTAAAAGGAAGTGGAAATATGAAGACAACGTCCTGATTGGCTCTTCCTTCAGCCCAGTCCACAATGAACTTCTGCACAGAGACTGTTTTCCCAATTCCAGCAACTCCTTTAGTCAGCACACTTCTGATGGGTTTGTCTTTAAAGAGGTCATTACATTTGATGGGTGTCTCCTGTGTTGCTGGTTTCCTGGATGCTGTCTCAATCTGTCTCACCTCATGTTCATTATTGACGTGTCCACTCCCTCCCTCTGTGATGTAGAGGTCTGTGTAGATCTCATTCAGAAGGGTTGAGCTTCCATGATCTGAGATTCCTTCATTAATTCTGTTACATTTCTCCAGTAGTTTGTTTGAGCTTTTGCTGATATACAGACACCAGCTCTAAAACAACAGAAACACATGATGACCGTTATTTTATTTGGTTATTATCTCTGATGTCGGCCCACCTTTAAAACACCTTTATTGAACTGAAACCAAATTAACTACTTCACCCTCAACTAAAGGAAGAGGGAACCTATTACAGTTACTAACACGTGTCCATACACAGGGTCTAACGCTGTGTGTGTCTGGTTATTGTTCATGGTGGTGATGTGTGTGTATCTGGTTAGTGTCTTAAAGAGACACAAACTCTTGACAGGTGCTCAATTCATACAGGTCCTACCATCACACACTGGAATAAATGTAGTTAGAGTGATACTGCCATCATGGAGCCATGACCCAGAGCTCTTACTGGTCTGTAGTGTGTTAGTGAGGTCTGTCTGCTCCATGACCCAGAGCTCTTACTGGTCTGTAGTGTGTTAGCGAGGTCTGTCTGGTTCATGTTCCTCAGGACATGCAGTGTGATCTTCAGCACCCCCTCTCTGACACTGCTCTGATCCTCCTCATCCTCCACCTCTCTCCCAGAGCATGCTGGGTAATCTGGACTCAGTATCTTCTTAAATCTCTTCAGCTCCTTCTTCACCAGAGAGATGACTTTGTGCTCCAGCTCCTGGTGAATATACACCAACAATCATAAAAACACCAGAATGGTACAGACATTAGTTGTAATATTTACTACACACACACACACACACACACACACACACACTCATACACACACTCATACACACACCTTGAATATGGACTCCACATGTTTTCTGTAGGGCAGCACTAATTTCTCCTTTTGTTCACTGTGGACAAACACAACACTGAGTTTAATGAGGAATATGTAGCCCATTCATACCTGTACAACACACCATTAAACAAACCAGCAGATATTGTACAATGCAGACTGTATGAACTGGTTTAATCACTTAATCCACTGTTCCTCATTCCCAGTGCTGGATGAACTGGTTTAATTTCCTAAACCAGTATTCACTACAGAGTCGTGTCATAAGTGATGCATGTGCTGATATCACTACATCACTACTGCATCTCACCCTCCTCGTCTTTACTACACTCACCTGATTAAGAACACCTCCTCATAGCTACACTCAGTCATCACTTTATTAAGAACACCTCCTCATAGCTACACTCAGTCATCACTTTATTAAGAACACCTCCTCATAGCTACACTCAGTAATCACGTTATTAGAAATTAGCAATTCAAACTGTTTAATAAGAAATACAGTGACTGAACACTCAGATCATCATCATTACCTGAACTCAGTACAACACTCACATTCCTACATCATCATTACCTGAACTCAGTACAACACTCACATTCCTACATCATGATTACCTGAGCTCAGTACAACACTCACGTTCCTACATTGTCATTACCTGAACTCAGTACAACACTCACGTTCCTACATTGTCATTACCTGAACTCAGTACAACACTCACATTCCTACATCATCATTACCTGAACTCAGTACAACACTCACATTCCTACATCATTACCTGAACTCAGTACAACACTCACATTCCTACATCATCATTACCTGAGCTCAGTACAACACTCACATTCCTACATCATCATTACCTGAGCTCAGTACAACACTCACATTCCTACATCATCATTACCTGAGCTCAGTACAACACTCACATTCCTACATCATCATTACCTGTGTGCATTATGAATGTCTCCCTCTCTGAAGGTATATGGAGGTTCCATT
Source organism: Brachyhypopomus occidentalis (assembly GCA_020368025.1). Classification (NCBI taxonomy): domain Eukaryota; kingdom Metazoa; phylum Chordata; class Actinopteri; order Gymnotiformes; family Hypopomidae; genus Brachyhypopomus; species Brachyhypopomus occidentalis. The sequence continues at coordinate 415,407 of JAGXOD010000106.1, forward strand.
GATGCTTCACTCTTCATGGACACACAGCTGGGCTCAGGTGACTCTTAATCAGACTAACACACACAATAAAAAACGATATAATTAATGTGTGATAAAGCTCCAAAACCCCTGAAGTGTGCAGAAGTAGCTAGTTGCATCTTGTTATATTCGGTCAGCCCCTCCCCAAGAATATTCCATTCACATCACAGGTAATACATGGACAATGATTATAAAACATTCCAATTGCAATCAATACATATTTAAATAAACATCTTTGATTACTTCATCGCATGTCATGACTTCTCTCTCTGCATCTCATTTTCATTTTGCATATGCACATGCATACATAATTTCAGTTTTGTACATTTTATGGCTCCCCTAGCACTTTATTCATTAAACCCCTCTTTTTCTCTGAGACTTGGCGTGATCGCTTCCTTTTAGTTCGCACTCTCTACCCGTCACACAGTCACAGGTGAGACCAGTCACAGGTGAGCACAAGCACAATATATTCATATACTGTAACCACTTATCACTTATTGGTGATGTGTATATCTACATCACATAATGCCAAATGCATAATCTGTATATACATTTTTATTTAAAGTGCATTGTTAAGAAATGACACATGGTTGTAGAGGAACCTCTCTGGGTGGGAAGGAGCCTGAGCTGGTGTGTGAGGCTGAGAGATACCAACTAGATATAGTTGGGCTCACCTCCACACACAGTTTGGGTTCTGGAACCAATCCTCTCGAGAGAGGCTGGACTTTATTCTTTTCTGGAGTTGCCCAGGGTGAAAGGCAGAGGGCTGGAGTGGGCTTACTCATAGCTGCCCGGCTCGCTGCCTGTGTGTTGGGGTTTTCCCAGTAGATATGTGGGTTGCTTTCCTGCGCCTTAGGGTCGGGGAAAGGGCTCTGACTGTTGTTTGTGCTTATGCACCGAATGGCAGTTCGGAGTACCCGCCTTCTTGGAGTCCTTGAGGGGGTACTGGAATGCCCCTTCTGGGGATTCCATTGTTCTGCTGGGGGACTTCAATGCTCACGTGGGCAATGACAGTAGGACCTGGAAGGGCGTGATTGGGAGGAACGGCCTTTTCCGATCTGAACCCGAGTGGTGTTCTGTTATTGGACTTCTGTGCTCGTCACAGTTTGTCCATAACGAACACCATGTTTGAGCACAGAGGTGTCCATAAGTGCACATGGCACCAGGACACCTTAGGTCGCAGTTCGATGATCGATTTTGTAATCGTATCGTCGATCCTTGCGACCTTGTGTCTTGGACACTCGGGTAAAGAGAGGAGCTGAGCTGTCAACCGATCACCACCTAGTGGTGAGTTGGATCAGATGGCGGGCGAGGATGCCGGACAGACCTGGCAGACCCAAACGCACTGTGAGGGTTTGCTGGGAACGCCTGGCAGAGGAACCTGTCAGAAAGGTCTTTAACTCCCACATCCGACAAAGCTTTGACCGCATCCCGAGGGAGGCCGGAAACATTGAGTCTGAGTGGGCTTGGTTCCGTGCTTCTATTGTCAATGCAGCAGATCGGAGCTGTGGCCGCAAGGTTGTCGGTGCCTGTCGTGGCCGGCAATCCCAGAACCCGGTGGTGGACACCTCGGTAAGGGAGGCCGCCATGCTGAAGAAAGAGTCCTATCGGGCCTGGTTGGCCCGTGGGACTTCGGAGGCAGCAGACAGGTACAGGGGGCCAAGCGGATCGCGGCTTTGACTGTCGCAGAGGCAAAAACTCGGGTGTGGGAAGAGTTTGGTGAGACCATGGAAAGTGACTTTCGATCGGCTCCGAGGAGGTTCTGGCAAACCGTCAGGCAACTCAGGAGGGGAAAGCGTTCCCCGACCAACACTGTATACAGTGAGGCTGGGGATCTGCTGACCTCGACTGGGGATGTCATTAGGCGGTGGAAGAAATACTTCGAGGATCTTCTCAATCCCACCACCACGCCTTCCATAGAGGAAGCAGAACCAGAGGACTCGGACGGGGTTTGCCCATCACTAGGGCTGAGGTGACCAGGGTAGTTGTGAAACTCCTTGGTGCCAAGGCACCGGGGTGGATGAGATCCGGCCCTGAGTTCCTTAAGGCTCTGGATGTTGTGGGACTGTCTTGGTTGACACGCCTTTGCAACATCGCGTGTACATCGGGGGCAGTGCCTCTGGATTGGCAAACCGGGTGGTGGTTCCCTTTAAGAAAGGAGACCGGAGAGTGTGCTCCAACTATCGGGGGATCACACTTCAGCCTCCCGGTAAGGTCTATGCAGGGGTTCTGGAGAAGAGAGTCCGCTCGATAGTCGAATCTCAGTTACAAGTGGAACAATGTGGGTTCCGCCCTGGTCGTGGAACACTGGACCAACTTTTCACCCTTGCGAGGGTCCTAGAGGGTGCATGGGAGTTTGCTCAACCAGTCCACATGTGCTTTGTGGATTTGGAAAAGGCATTCGACCGTGTCCCTCGGGGATTCCTCTGGGGGTGCCGGGAGTATAGGGTACTGGGCCCGTTGCTACGGGCTATCCAGTCCCTGTACAAACGGAGCAGGAGTTTGGTTCGCATGGCCGGCAGTAAGTCAGACTGGTTTCCGTTGGGAGTTGACTCCGCCAAGGCTGCCCTTTGTCACCGATTCTGTTCATAACTTTTATGGACAGAATTTCTCGGCGTAGCCAAGTGGTGGAGGGGGGTTCGGTTTGGTGGCCTCAGGATTCCACGCCTTCTCTTTGCAGATGATGTGGTCCTGTTGGCATCATCGGGCCGAGACCTACAGCTCTCGCTGGATCAGTATGCAGACCAGAGCGAGATGGCTGGGATGAGAATCAGCACCACTCAAACTGACACCATGGTACTCAGTCGGACAAGGGTGGAGTGCCCTCTGGGTCGGGAGTGAGTCCTTGCCTCAAGTGGAGGAGTTTAAGTATCTCGTTCTTCTTCACGAGTGAGGGAAGGATGGAACGAGAGATTGACAGGCGGATCGGTGCTGCGGCTGCAGTATCGCGGTCGCTGTACCGACTGCTGGTGAAGAGAGAGCTGAGCCAAAAGGCAAAGCTCTCAATTTACTGGTCAATCTAACGCTCCGACTCTTACCTATGGTCACGAGCTTTGGGTAGTGACCGAAAGAATGAGATCGCGAATACAAGCGGCCGAAATGAGTTTTCTTCGCAGGGTGTCTGGGCTCTCCCTTAGAGATAAGGTACGGAGCACAGTCATCCGGGAGGGGCTCGAGAGAGTCGCTGCTCCTCCACGAGAGAGGAGCCAGCTGAGGTGGTTCGGGCATCTGGTTCGGATGCCACCTGGGCGCCTCCCTAGGCAGGCGCCTGGGCATGTCCAACTGGGAGGAGACCCTGGGGAAGACCCAGGACACGCTGGAGAGATTATATCTCTCGGCTGTCCTGGGAACGCCTTGGTATCCCCCCAGAAGAGCTGGAAGAGGTGGCTGGGGAGAGGGAAACCTGGGCCTCTTTGCTTAGGCTACTGCCCCCGCGACCGACCCGGATAAGCGGAAGAAAATGGATGGATGGATGGATGGATGGTCTACTAAATGCCATGAGTGTAAATGTAAATATCTTCATCTGAGCAGTTTAGTGTCAGACTAAAGCCCTGGATAAAGTGTTTGTATGTGTTAATATGTGTATACTGGGTCACACACCAGCTCACACGTATACAAAGAAAGTGCAGAATATTCACTTCATAAATCATTATCTACACTTACTCAGCACTGGGGCAACACTGGTCTGATACCGTTAAGTCTATTAACATATGATTTTATCAACAGCACGGTGTGAACATGTAGTCTAGGCCGAGTTGGACACTTAAACACAGGTAGATCTGCTGACTCTGTCCGAGACATTTGTGGCACTTCCTGCAAAATGAGGCCTGTTGTATTTGTAGCTTCTTTCTGCGCACAGCAGGAGTGTCAAAACCTTTTGCAATGAGGGCCAGATTTGCTGAGGTGAAAGTGTGTGTGTGCGACCGTTCAGCCTGGCGTTCTGTGAACCATTAACATTAACTCTGGACATGTCTGGCGTAAAAAAAAACCCTCATTTCTGAATAATTGTAATAATAACCGTCGTTAGGTGTAACACATGTAGACTAGTATTATCGATACGTGTCATGTTGACTGGACCCTGCAGGAGTGTAAAACAGCACAAAGGCGCTAAAAGCACTCAGTAAACATCTGGTTCAGATGCGCTTCATTTCCTTACATGAACCAAAACGAGCTTAGTTCAATTTTTGTTCATCAGACGAGCGTATTTACGCTATTCTGACACGTTGTGCTATTTAGCAGCCAACAGTTCAATACTAAAATAAATTCAGTTAATTCAGACTTATATAAACTTACTTAACCGTCGTTTGTGGAGTTTCTTCGCGTAATTTTTAAATGACAGCTTGGATTCAGATACTCACCGTGTTTCTCTCCTACAGACGCGTATTACACTCTTCACAAAATGGAGCTGCAGGTTTCACTTTCACTTTAATCAAGCGAACAAGTGAATTCAGACCGTCCGCTTCCCGCTTCCGGAGAAAACTAATGAATCCCAACGAGGTAAGTGCATCCAAAGTTCTTCAGATTCACGTATTCGGCTAATTATTTATAGTTATGGGAAATACTCAACGCGCTACACGGCAACTTTGATGTGTTGCGTTACGTAACGGTGGATGCGTTATAACGCGGGGTAACTTTAGCTAGCTTGTTGGTAGTGGTTAGCTAAGAGCTTTGGATGGTATGAGCTGGTCTGAGTTTAGGAAGGCTTGGATATACCGTTGCTTGCACGTATTGAAAAGGGGAGTTCAGAAATAAATTTTAAGCACTGTTGTCAAACTGCTTACCTGGTGTGCCGTATAGCACTTGAGAGTTCAGTCTTTACCTCAGCTGACACCTGGTTCGACTCATCTGGTCAGTTGGGGTTGACACTCATCTCTTCGGAACTGTGGTCTGAACGATTTAAATGTAAGATTTTACTGTCAAGAGACGACTGTTAGGATTTAGTGTGTTAAAATGACACGGTAATTAAAAAAATATTTGTTCTTGTTTTCTGTTTAGCAACTAACCTTACTGTAAGTGTTGGGTTCCGTGCAAGGTGGTTAAATCACTCTTTGGTTGAAAGGAAAACTGGATGGAGACGGATTTCAAACGTGGAGTACTGTTTATTTTTTTCACTACTTCGGGCTCACCCGCTTCACCTACTTCCCTTTTCAATGCACAGACCATGTGACTCCTTCAACCAATCACAAAGCAGAACAGATATTTACATGAAAACAAAACATTATTTGTTTGTACTACTAGAACCTAAAGTGTAACCTTAAATTATATAAATTTTAGAACTATTAAATCTTTTTAACTACTTAGTAGTACATTATAACAAATAGATAGCTTACATTACTTTTAAATCATATTTGGGAGAGGCTTCGCTCGCGTCTGGAGCATGTCCTTGACAGGATGCCTTTGGATTTAGACTATATGGAATTTATCTGTGCTCAAGAACTAGTTTTCCTCACTGCCACCTCCCCTCAGATCAACATACTCCATAATATCGGAAGCTTTAACTGAGCTAAATACTGCAATTAAAATAGCAAATCAACAGAATGAGACACACGTGGTGGTTGCACAGCTGATCACTGATGCACATTGATACTAATTAGGTATGTGTCATTCTATGTTCCTAAAGCTATTAAAATTATCTGAAGGTGTTCTTCCTTGTGTTAGTTGTCATTTATAATATCCTGTGGGTTCAGCTGTGGACAGCTACCCCAGCCTATGGTATAGAGTATGGTCAGCTTTTATTACCTATTAACAGTTATCTCCTATTAGGTTCAACATTGTCATGTTTGGTGGAGTGGATGGCTTCTCAAGAAAGGTGATTTTATTAATAATTGTTTCTTGAATTGCAGTACCTTTTAAATCTTGCAGGTTTTATTTCTTTCTCTTACATTACAATCATTAACTCCTTGTCAATGTGAAACCTGTTATTTTTTACTGTCTATGATGTTTTTTGTATAATGTTTTAAATTATTTTATTGCACTTGTTTTGTTTGCTATATCATAGTGTTAAACCTGGACAATTTTTTTATATGACATAGCTAGATAATGTACCTGGGAGCTGCCACAAACAACCTGGCCTCAACTGCACTGACCTTCTTCCAGGAGTCGGTGGACAGATTTGGCTTCCCTCTTAAGTTCATTAAGTTCAGCTTAATGAAAACTCTCTGGAATGCCTCTGCTAAAAATAAAATAAATCTGCCGTAAAAAAGTAACATTGCCTACGTATCAATTAGTGGCTTGTTTTTTGACTTCACATGAGTTTTATACACTTGCCGACATAAACGCACTCTTTGTTATTGTCAATATGTTGTATGTGTCCCATTTTTAGCATCCAGCTCTCACCTTAAGGAGTTGGTGAAGTTTTGGATAGGATGGGAAGTGCCAGGCTGAGACATAGTAGTGGAAATCAACGGCCATCTGCCAAAGTCTTCCACCTGCTTCTGCACACTACGCTTACCAGGTCACTACACCAGGTACAGCCACTTCCAGGAAGACCTGTTGAGCTGTATTTGCACCTCAGATTTTGAAGAAGAGCGTAGCCAGCAGTCCAGCACCATCGGCTCCTTGAAGCTGGGGGTGGGGGAGCTCCAGCAGAAGCTGGAAGAAGAGAAGAAGAGAGTGCCTTCCGGAAAACCATCAAAGCCAGAGGATCGAGGCCCTGGAGACAGAGCTGAGCCGTAGCAGAGAGGAGATCTGTCAGATGGAAAAAGCCTGTGAGGAGTTGAGACAAGAATGAGACGCCGTGGACCATTATGAAGCTGAGAGGGCCAAGGAGAGGGAGCTGGCTGAGGGAGAGGCCTGCTGCACTGCCCTGAGGGAGAAGCTCCAGCAGGGCCAGAGTGAACAGGCCCGGGTGGAGAAGGCTTTAAAGGAGGAGCGTGTTGCCACAAAAAAGGTGGAGAGGAGGAGCGTGCAGGAGGCACAGAGGAGACAGAGAGACATGGAGGAGAAGCTGGCGCTTAAAGATGTTGAAGTCAACACTAAAGCTCAGGAGGTTTTAAGGTAAGACCCTTATGATTCTATCTTACTCAGCAATGCTCAGACTGTTCACTTGTCTAATAATAAAGTGCAATTGGCCTTATATATCAGATCTGATCCGAACTGAAAACATGTTAAGTAACAGTTGTATGGTGACAGGCTCGAGACGCAGATTACTGAAGACCTGGATAAAATGAAGAGTTTACATGCTGATCTGCAGCAGAAGGAGAACCATATCTCATATCTCCACATAGAGACGTTTCAGGCCAGCATCCATGCTGACCGGCTGCAGACAGAGGTTAGTAACCAAACCATGGGGTTAAAAAAATTAACGTGGCAGGCAGGTGGCATTAAACCTAACTTAACCTATCCTTCTTAAGGTCATGGCTCTGACTGAAGCCGTCGTAGAGCTAAGAGGGAAGCTACATGAAGTGGAGGGGGAGAGGAACAGAGCTCTCAGCGCCCTGTGGAGTCAAGAGCAGACCGTTGCACAGCTGAGGACTGTGAGCGCCGTTCGTTGGGTCTCACTGAGCTGGTGATCTTTCCCATGGGCTTCGTTCGCGTTTGTCATTGCTTGTTCCATGTTGTTAACAGAAAACAAACTCTCCAGAAATTCCAGGACATTTGCCAGTGTAAGCACAAACGCCCCACAGTGCAGCAGTACCAGTGCTGAGACCGTAAGAAGGAGCCGACGGTTGCGGAGACGCCTTCTGCTTTAGACGTCTTGAACCGGTGCTTTCATGCTGTGTGCTCTAGTGTGTGAAATAAGGGGAGAAAAACTCATTTGATCTTGTGCATGTAGTGCTTCAGGCCAAGGACAAGCTGATTCAGGAATTGTGGCTCACCCTAGCAGACAAAGAGAGGGCCCGCGTGGAGCAGGAGCGATGTCTGGACGCTCGGCTATAGATCAGATCCCTAAGTGAAGGTAACAGGAGGCCATTCCATTTCTCGAACGCGCGGATCATTACGGAACTCGTTTTTCAGAGTCGCTGATGTTGGTAACGCTATGCAACCATTTCTCACAGAGCTGGGGAAGTTGGACAGGGGGACTAGAGAGAGTTGGACTGCCTGTGGTCGGGATAAACGGCGGGACACTACAGGACACTGGACAGTAAGGGTTGCTTCATACTATTTGATCGCAACATTTTTCTCAACCTGTTGCGTTTCTCAGAGGAAACAGAGGAATGTTTTCAGAGTGGGTGGAAGTGAGTCCTTCTGATGTTCCAGAGAGACAAAAAGTTGGAGGGAAAGTCAGGAGTAAGGTTTCTGTCCCCCAACAAACCTGAGAGACCAGAGGAGAAAGACCAGATGACTAAGAAACCACAGCAAGAGACCTGTGGCAGAGTCCTGCTCAATGTGGTACATGTTCTCTGTCTCACACACATAATAATAAACATACAGACCTGATCCCAGATCAGCACTACAGGCTCAGGGCCTTCCAGCACCTGCAAGCCCGCGTCGTCTTGTCCTCACCAGCCCTCCCTCTGACTGCCCTCAGCATGACTCCTCTGTCTTCTCCACTGACAGCGTGAAGGATAACTGCTTCCCCAAACGGGAGGTGGAGATCTGCCACACCCCCCTCAAACCCAACCGTGTCAACGTCCGCAGGGCCAGAGTCGACGGGTCCATCACGGTCAAAGTCCCAAACACAGCTCAGAAGAGGAAGAGCACAGAGGGGGAGGTGTGTGGCCCCTGGAGGGCTTCCGACAGAACCTGCCTTTAAAAAAATAATAAAATGATTATGTATTAGCACAATTAGCTGGTTGAATAGTGTCCTCGTAACCTGGCCTGAACCTGTCGGCGCTGTTTCATGTGTGGTCTAGAGCTCTGTGCAGTCTGAGGATGTGAAGAACCTGCGGCTCCAGGGGACCTCCAGGGTCAGCGTGATGCCTGTGGAGGTTTGTGTCTGCGCGGCAGAGCTGCTCTTATACCTGTGGCTCCAAGATCACGATCACCGCAGTAATGAATGCTGATCGCTTGGGCCAGGGCTGTAATTACAACTGCAGTTACTAGTTCTAAGTATTCCACTTAGAAGTTATTTGCAGACACTGCCTCCTACGTGAAGATTAGTTGACAATGGTACTGAGTTTATGTCAAATGAATACCAAACTCTTCTGAACAAAAATGACATAAGACATGAAACGTCAGCACCATGTTCACACCAGAACAGCACTGCAGAGCGTAACTGGAGAACACTGTTTGATATGCCCAGGTGAATGCTCACTGAGAGTAGCCTACCAAGGACATTGTGGCCTTATGCTGTACAGACAGTGACAGTAGTCAGAAACAAGTGCTTTAACAATCACACAAACAGCTTATTTAATGCTGACAGGAAAGAAACCAGACATTTAGAGAATGCAAAAATTTGGCCCAGTGTGCTATGCATACAAGCATGACAATAAGAAAGTAGACAGAAAGTGGTCTGTTCTATAGTTCAAGTCTATTTATTCATTTTTATGCAATTATACAAAAAAAATACCATAAAAAACAGCATCCCTCCCCCATACCAGACACAAATTGTGACGACTGGGGCACATTAGGCAGAGAGGGATCCATACGCAGGTATAGAAATGACAGGATTTTAATGTACAACGTGGACAGAGCATACAACCCCAAAGGGGCGAGGCTGGGCATCAGCCCGAGAGGGGCAAGCAGAGATGGGCGAGGTCATGTATACAAGGGGTCGAAAGCCATGAGATCAGTAAACACAGGCAGAGGTACAAAAGGGATCCAAAAAACGAGAGACAGTAAACAACGGTCAGAGGCAAGAGGCAGTCAAAAAGGTTTGCAATGCAATAAGGCTTGGTAAGGCTTGGTAAGGCCGTGGCAATGGCGCCCTCTGGCGGGTCTGGGTGGAACGTGGCAATGGCGCCCTCTGGCGGGTCTGGGTGGAACGTGGCAATGGTGCCCTCTGGCGGGTCTGGGTGGAACGTGGCAATGGCGCCCTCTGGTGAGTCTGGGTGCCAACAGCACCCCTGACACAAATATACAGACTTTAGTCAAAATATAACAAAATCACAAGAATTACATATACTAATTACGTCAACCTGCTGTTAGCGCCCATCTCCTCAATATGCGTTAGAAAGGGCCGCTAAATGTTAAAGAGTTTCTCAGTTGATCCCCAGATAGTTTATCTGATCTCCTATTTAAGATGGTTGGCAATTTCAGCAAACCACTGTGACAGTGTGTAGGTGGAGCAGAGTCTTTCCATTTAAACAATGTCAGTCTCCCACCAAAGGGAACTAAAAGCCACGATACTGATTTCTGAGTCAGATCATGTTTGTCTTTATGTTGAGCTCTTTGTTCATGATCTCAGTTTTTAGTCAGCACTCTTCTGATGGGTTTGTCTTTAAAGAGGTTATTACATTTGATGGGTCTGTCTGCATGCCTGTCTGTCTCTTGGGCTCAGGCCCATATTAAGCTCTGTCCCCTTCAGAATGACCTCATTAATCTCTGTCAGTTGAAATTAAAGTTCAGAATATTAACCTTGATTGTCCCTTGCTACTAGTGACGGTGGAACAATAACACTGCACAACAAGGTTTTTGCTTCTTGAACACTGTTAGGTGTTTCTTATAGATTTTTGGGTGCTGAACACGAATATCACATCAAAATTTACGTATCACGTACCGTTTAAGAGAAATCTTCAGTTTTTATTTTAATGTTTACTTAATGTTTTACCCAAACATATCACTCCAGTAAGTGACTCATCACCAACAGTTTGTGTTGCTTGGGTATGTCCAGGCATGTATCAGACCAGGTTGGAAGCTTTTCTGTGGAAATATGACATCTTGGGCCTGCCTGGGAAAGTCAGAACGAGCTTGGCCTTCCTCAGCATGCTATAAAAGTGGCTTGCATAAACCGATCCTGCTCATTTGGTTAATACAGAAAGCTAGTGTATATGGGTGCATCATTCTAGTGAAATACAGTGTCTGTATCAATATAACAGTAAGTAAATTTAATGCTATGGCTGTTTTGTTGTCTGGCGATATGTCTCGTCAATGTCGTAACAGCATCAACATTCTCTGTGTAGTAGCATTCACTAACTAGGTAGTCTCATCGTTGACCATGTTTATTTTGGACCTTTGTGCCACGGGCAGGCAAACCTGGATGAACACCAGGCAGAATCTGATGATTTTGTGACAGTGTGGCTACCTCCGTCTGCCAGTCAGCCATCACGTGTGAGTTGCTTTTGACCTTTAACCTGTGACCTTTAACCTGCAGTAAGGTTCAGCAGGTCGTCTGATGGCAGACTCCAGTGTTCGGTCTCCTCGTCATACCCGTGTGGTTCCATACCAAACACCACTAACCTTTCCAAACTCAAGAAAACCTCCAAAAATGGCCTTAAACCTGCAAATTAGACTTTACGTTCGCTCCAACTTATGAACATTTTAGTCAGTCTTTGCCTCCAGGAGGCAGTTCAGTCTTATTCTGCTCCTTTAAATGGCAATTAGTCATGATTTGTTTTAGGATGATTTAAAATAAATGATTTACTACAGGCCTCCTGTGATTCCAAACACACTCTTAAGTGTGTGTCTTAAATATGTGAGTGTGTGTGAGAGAGTGAAGGGGTGTGTGGGTGACACAGCCATACACCTTTTGAAAAGAGGATAAAAGAACTTATAAAGAGCATCAACCGTATTTGTTTTGTTTAATGCTACAGAACATCTTTTGAACTGAACATCTGAGAACGTTTGTGAGAACGTCTGGCTGAGTTCTAATTCACCCCTAAAGTCTTCAGTTGGACCTGACATTTGCACAGTGGTGCTGTCATGCTAGTTTAAGAAATGGCTTTCCCCAGAGTATTGGATCAAAGTATATAACTGTCTAAGATGGTTTCAGTGCTGTAGCGTTAATATTCACTGGTATATGTAAATGCTCAAGTATTCACTAATTAGAGGGAGGAGCCAGCTGTAGTTGTGTAGATTTCCAACATGAATTCCCATAAAGTATCTAGTCCATGTCACGGCAGGCCAGGCCCCGAGCACAGGGGACACACCCACATCACGTCACGTCACGTCACTGCTAGGCCCCTCCCCCCTCACAATCACCCACATACTGACACGCCCCTCATGTACCGTTTACACCTGCAGCACATTCTCTCTGTCTTTAAAGCCTCCACAGTAGGGATGGGGAGATTCACCGATTCACATCGGTGATTCGGCACACATGTCTGCGATTCGACTGCACCGGTAGATTCAACGTGCATCGGGTTTAATTTGCGGGCGAATTTACGGTGCATCTCCTCTAGCCTTTTTGCATCGACAAATACCATCGGGTTAAATCGGGTGTTTAGTTTTCCAGTATCTATTCCTTATTCTAACGTATTTCAGGGGCAACATATTTTTTATTTTTATTGATTTATTTTTTTTTCGAGGCAACATAAATGCATCATCGTGTCCTCAGGTACCGACGCAAGCACGCAGACGTACGAGAGATGAGAGAGGATTAACACAGACTCACTGATAATACCAGTGTGTACGAGAGAGGATTAACACAGACTCACTGATGAATACCAGTGTGTACGAGAGAGGATTAACACAGACTCACTGATAATACCAGTGTGTACGAGAGAGGATTGTGTACGAGAGAGGATTAACACAGACTCACTGATAATACCAGTGTGTACGAGAGAGGATTAACACAGACTCACTGATAATACCAGTGTGTATGAGAGAGGATTAACACAGACTCACTGATAATACCAGTGTGTACGAGAGAGGATTAACACAGACTCACTGATAATACCAGTGTGTACATGAGAGAGGATTAACACAGACTCACTGATAATACCAGTGTGTACATGAGAGAGGATTAACACAGACTCACTGATAATACCAGTGTGTACATGAGAGAGGATTAACACAGACTCACTGATAATACCAGTGTATGAGAGAGGATTAACACAGACTCACTGATAATACCAGTGTGTATGAGAGAGGATTAACACAGACTCACTGATAATACAGTGTACATGATAAATACCAGTGTACATGAGAGAGGATTAACACAGACTCACTGATAATACCAGTGTGTACATGAGAGAGGATTAACACAGACTCACTGATAGGATTAACACAGACTCACTGATAATACCAGTGTGTACATGAGAGAGGATTAACACAGACTCACTGATAATACCAGTGTGTACATGAGAGAGGATTAACACAGACACAACACAGACTCACTGATAATACCAGTGTGTACATGAGAGGATTAACACAGACTCACTGATAATACCAGTGTGTACATGAGAGAGGATTAACACAGACTCACTGATAATACCAGTGTGTACATGAGAGAGGATTAACACAGAGAGGATTAACACAGACTCACTGATAATACCAGTGTGTACGAGAGAGGATTAACACAGACTCACTGATAATACCAGTGTACATGAGAGAGGATTAACACAGACTCACTGATAATACCAGTGTACATGAGAGATTAACACAGGATTAACACAGACTCACTAATAATACCAGTGTGTAGGCCTGAATCAAGAATGCTTTGGCTACGTAGCTATCCTTGCCTTCCTGGCACCTCGGGTGTTTTCGAGAAGCCAATGTTCCTAGGATGGCCTCGCTCTTATCCACTCAAGGGATGGACCCCTGACGTCCGAGCAGGAGCACAGGCATGCGCAGGGGTGCGAGGGGAGAGGCCAGCGTGTGCATGTCAAATCATGTGTGGATTATGTCCTGTTTATCCAATCATATTCGTTTTAGCATTCTGTGATCAACGCATGGTCACCACGTGCAAATGTCATGTACATAGAAGATGATTATAAAACCTGAGGATTCGAATAGGGAGATTAGCTCTCTATTGCAGTGTATATGTGTGTATGTAATTGAGATCTCTGGATTAATCCATACTTGCTTAATAAATTCATTTTACTCTGTTATACCATTTCACCCAACTGCTTCTGACTCTTATTGTGCTCACCATCTTAAGGGTTTACAGAATTTCAATGACAAGAGAATGAATACTTTAACATTTTCATGAATGAATGCCATGGTAGACATCGCAGATTTATTCAGATAATTAATTACCAACCGGCAGCCAGTGTACCAGCTTTTAGAGATGATTGATGAAATGGTCAGACACACCTAGAAAGGTCGCCTCCTGTGTGAGATGTTTAAAGAAGAATCTGTCCAGGATGATGATAGACATCCAACACAGGAAGAGGTGAGAACCTGGGCTGTTCCTGAGGCCAAAGGGAGGAAGCGTCCATACCAGAACAGACCAGTAAATGTTTCTGAAGGTGAGTGCTGGACTGAGCATAAATAAACATGTAATCTGGGTTGGTCCCAGTTTAAGAACCCTTAGCAAAAAGAAGTTTATTCAAGTGTACTATGAGTATACTTATTTTTTACTAAAACTGAGGAAGTATACTTGAAGGTGACTTTTTATAAACTATTTTTTAAATACTTAAGAATAGTATAGTGAAGTATACTTGGCTTATACTGAAAAGTATAAACAGAAGTCTAAGACTAAGTACATTAATACTAAGACTTACACTTGTATTTTAATACTAAAACTTATACTTTAGTACACTTTTTACATCTTTCTGCCACAAAGTACTAATACTTACTATATCTTGCTCCAAGTGCATAATAAGGTCAAGTCATTGACTCATGCTTAACATTTAATTTATATATTAATAGTATAATGCTGGAGTTTAAAACTTTACAGTATATAGTACTGTATGTGTGCTCATTGCATGTACCTTAAAAATCACACATGAAAAAAAAAACTTTTTACTTGACTTTATTGATCAAGCTAGTCCCTTTCATAAGGGTTTGGCAATGGTGTTATGTACATAATGTCAGCTGTTTCAACAAGAACACATTTTGTTTTGATCATGCCAGGCCAGACAGCATTAACAGTTTCAGTTTTTTTAACAACATATAGGAAAGTACTTTGTACATTGATTTGTGAATCTTTATATACAGGCCTGTCTGATTTACTAAGTACCTCAACTAAAACACAGCACAGTTTGCCACATGAACAAAAAGAAGGTATCCGATGTGAACATGTTTGCTTAAAAATAACCACGTCATTAATTAAACAAAATGTACCATCTTTTAAGCATGCAGCACTATTGTATCTCTTCTTTAGTCTGTCATAGTTTTGACTGTGATACACAACTCCATCAACCAAAAAGCGGTTGTAAGACCAAAAGCAGTTGCTTAGATTTCCACACAACTTTTCAATGGCAAGCCTATATGACATTTTTATACTTGTTTGCACCAGAGGATGACCCAAACCTCTGACATTTTCATTTAGTATTTCACAATTTTCTGTTTTCCTTTTACGAAAGTAAAGTTCTTCAACAAAAGATTTAACCTTTTCATGTTCTGGGTGGATTGTGTTCTTAGCCCTTTCTGGTAATTCTCTCCACAACAGAAAAGTTCTGACTATTTGTGAGGGGACATACTGTGTTCCATGAAAATACTTCATGAGAGTGCCGATATTGGATTCAAATGAAAAAGTTGATGTGGCCCATAATGGCCCCCATTGCTTGACACTTTGAGCAGTGTGGGTTAGCAAGTGGATATTAAAAGTCATGTTGTTTTTTCCCGTACAGTCTTTGGAACATAATGACAAATTTTTTTAGTGCTAGCTCTGCTATCAAGATGCTTTTGGTCGTTATGTTATCCTGCAGTAATGTATATATGCCAAACACCAGTAGGAATAAATGGTTCCAAAATCTTGCAGGGAGTATGCCCTTCAATACAGGTAGAGAATAGAAAAGGAGAAATGCTCGCCACTCTGAAGCTTTCCAGAACTTCCTTTCAGTCAGTGACCTTGGTGTCCTAGTAATCTCAACTGGTGGTTTTATTTTTACAAGTCGCCTATCAACTGCATCAATCTCTTTACCCATGTACCAGGGGGAATCGCTGTTTGCTGTATCAAACCACAGTGTAGAGAGTTGTCGAGTGACTCCAAGGCACACATTGTGTTGATATTCAGGAATGAAGCCATTTATCATTTGGAAGTGTTGAAGTTGCATTAAAGGAGATGGCCCTTTGACTCCATACACCGGCTCATCAGTTGTACCGGACATTGCATGACTGAAATGATCCTTCTCATTTCTAAGTGGGGGTTCGGGTTGTTCGTATGGATACGATTTACCACCTCTGTGCAAGCAAAAATCACAGCCGTAAAAACCATTGAACTGTTTGGTGTTGCGAAGCAACGGACGAGCCACAGAATCAGAGCTACAAATCAGAACAAACACTTTGGAAACATGACCGTGCCCTTCTCTGTCTTGCCAGTCAATACCTTCAGTCTCTAATAATGAAGCTTCTTTCATGAATGGTGTCAGTAACGTAAACATAGATGGTTTTGTTGACCCAAACCATAATGCTGACATCAAAATGTGCCTTTTTCTTATTTCTGGTTCCAGTTCAATTATCTGGCACTGAATCGGCCAAATGCTGCATTTGGAGCTTTTTGAACACTGGTGCACCATCGCAATTCCAAATCAGGGTTAAATCATCTTTTCCAAGGACTCCACTGTCACACAATTTTTGATACTCGCCACCAGACTGTATGTCAGTAAAAACACCAAAGGATCTACTTTTTTCAGTAAGACTGACATCATGTTCCTGCAGAATATGTTTAATCTGTGTACGAAGAGGAATTACCAGAAAGTAAAAGCCCTTTTTTAAACTTGAGTTGGCATCAAATACTGTGTTGCAACTGGTACAATGAGAGGCACAGTGGGCACTAATGCCAAGGTATGCTAAACATTCTTCACAGTAAAAGTGAACTTCATACTGGGATGAACTTCCAAATTCTTTGTGGAAAAGGTAATGTGAGGGTGGAATCAAACCTGGAAACATTAGGTTGAACAGTTTCAATAAATGAGCAAGTGCTTTGCCTGTTAAGTTGTTACGCAGCACATAGGACATCAGCATCAATAAACTTTCTCCTTTTGAAACTGGTGCACCAGGATATAGGGGCTTGTCACCATCTGCTTGGTCTTCATTGCCCTATGGATATAGGGGGAAAAAATTTATAAATTAGAATGAGTAACAGTTAACACATACAGTATATATTATCATTATTATTATGTAGTATTGTCTCCAAATGTAATAGTAACTTACACTTATATAGCGCTTTTCACGGAACTCAAAGCGCTTTACAATTTTGTGCATTATTCATTCACACCTCAATCACACCTGGTGGTGGCAAGCTACTGATGTAGCTACAGCTGCCCTGGGGCAGTCTGACAGAAGCGTGGCTGCCAATCTGCGCCTACAGCCCCTCCCACCACCACCAAACACACAACACATTCACACTTAGGTAATGTGGGTTTAAGTGCCCAGGGACACAATGACAGCATGCACTCAGACAGAGACTTGAACCAGCGACCCTCCAGTTGCAAGATCCACTGTGCCCCTGCACCCTGAATGTCCCAATCGTATGTAATGTGTGAAATTTGTTATTGAACCACATACATATTTGTTATTGTCTACATACCACTGGAAATTCTGATTCATTTCCACTTGTACTCCCCTCCATCACATCATCATCAGCATGGTTTTCAGCTTCATCAATGGCATCACCAATCAAGTCCTCTTCAGAATGGGGCAGAGCTTCATCATTCTACAGGTTGACAAGGGAAAAAGATCACTTAAGTAATTAATTAAAAGATTAAAGAAAGCATGTATAAACTAACCCAAATGGTGCATTCACCTCTGAGACATCCACATCCAATTGGCTTGTGGTTGGTTTCTCAGTGTCGAGTTCATCATCTTCATTTTCACTGCTGGAAGTGTTACACCAGTGGTCTTCTGTGTCACTGTGGTTATCTTTATTATCATTCTACATGTGAACAAAGGAATGAGAATAAAAATTGTAGTTTATAAAACGATTGAAATTGTGCAGGTAGTTTGCTCTAACTTTTGCATTTATTTGGCAATGTTGTCATTTGTCTACATTTTGGTTTGGCTAG
Organism: Brachyhypopomus occidentalis; assembly: GCA_020368025.1. Lineage (NCBI taxonomy): Eukaryota > Metazoa > Chordata > Actinopteri > Gymnotiformes > Hypopomidae > Brachyhypopomus > Brachyhypopomus occidentalis. The sequence continues at coordinate 433,358 of JAGXOD010000106.1, forward strand.
AGGATAGCTCAAAATGCACCCAAGTGTGGTGCAAATGCACTAAACTATAACAGCAAACCTCTAATACTATATGTATTGTAAAATGTGTTCACTCTTGACACTTTGGTGAAGGCGTCACTGAAGGTCCTCTGAAGTGTATTACTATGCTAACAAATTTGGCCTAGTGTATTCCCCCATCTCAATGTACCTCTTGAATGTCCATATCGAACAGGCTGGAGCTCTCACTATCAAGTTCATCTTCACTGCTGGAATTGTTGAGTTCTTCCTCTCCATTGGGCAAAGTGTAAGTCATGTGACTATCTGTGTTGGCATGACTGGTATTCTACAGTTTAACAAGAGAAAGACAATAAAAAACTTAATGAATTACCTCCCTTTATCTCAAGTACAATCATCAATCATAAACAGAGTAGGTGTAAACTTTAACTTTCAAACAACTTCAGTGCTTTCCACCCCAACTGCTTGTTGTGTCGTGGGAGAAAAATAAGTCAGTAATGTGGCATATGACAGGTGCTTATGATAATGTACCTAGTTGTGGAGCTAAAGCACAATTTAGGAAAGATTCTTAAACTTTAATCAAGCAGGATATGAAGGTTACCCAGATACATGTGGGAATGTATACTGGCAACACAATTCCAATTAGACTCAAACTGTGCTGTTGCATATTTACCTGTTGCAGGGCAGAATCCAAAAGCCTAGGTGTGGAAGAGCTCTTACTGTTGACATCATCTGTAACTTCTCTATGGGAAGCAGTGGGGCGGCTAATGTGATCTTGTGAGTTGTCCTGCAGTTCTGCCCTATCCTGGAAAGGTGGAGTGTTCATACATGAATGTCAATTACTACTCAGATCCTTTCATTCCATATGGGTATCCACAGGTTTCAGTAAGAAAGTACTAGATGCCATGACAGACAGCTACTTCCGCCATACGGTTCTATACTTCCAGTTACCCAAAGTCAGAGTTAGTGACAAAATTTGTTAACTTTGTGCTGTAACATGAGCTCGGGTTCAACTAGTGCTGTTGTCGGTTGCCACATCAGTCTACATTTTTTTTCAAATTACTTTATTCTGTTTATCTGTTCTTTTCCCCCAACATTAAACTACCGAGTTGCACATCCTATTACTGTATTTTTTATTATGTTTTAAGTTTTCCTTTAAAGTACAGCCTCTTATTTATTTCTTTTTTTACGTTTTCTATAGTGTGACAACAGCATACACAGAGCTTTAACAATGCGTGGCTTTAACAATACGTAATAATGTTGATGTAGCTGACTTCAGGCCATAATTTCATGTCATCTACTCAGTCAGTGAGAAGTGACGGGTGAGGCACTGTTACTGAATTGTCCTCACTGCTTTTTAAAACATCCTTGCTTTGCCATTACGCCAAACTGCAGCGTTAAACCTGCAAATGTAAACAACAGCGCAAGCGGAATTATGGGTAATGGCGCAAAGTCAGGAATACTGTGGCTACCGAGTGCATTTAAGATCATCCAAACATATTTTGGGAAGATTCGTCCATATGATACTGTACATAGCGCATGGGTATCAATTGTCTTTGAAAACAAAACCAGATTCAACCTTCCCTATTCTGCCAACTTCATTGAAAATAAATCTCACATGCATTGTAGCTTAGCTACTAGCTGTGTTCAGATCTTAGACATCAAACATTAAAACATAACAGTTTATTATCTGTTACTTACTTTTACTTTCCATCTGTACTTGGTAGTCCTTGGAATCTCTGCTGTGTAATCCTCCAAATATCTTTTATAAGGTCCACGCCGTTTCGCCATGATAGCTCTAATGAGCTAGTTCAGTTTCTTCCAGCTCTACCTGGTATGAGCGTCTGGCCGTGGTCCCGCCCCTACCTGGCAGCCAATGGGAGCCTCCCAATTTTAAATTAGCGCTCACCGCGCCAATTCACGGCCTCCCGCGCCAATTCACGGCCTCACGTGAAAAAAACGGTCACTTTTACCCGTTCTCAAGACATATCCTAAAACGTAATTTTCAGCATTACCACAATGGCATTTGCCATTTATTATTTCAAGGACGAGACTGTGGAAGTTGGGAAGATTTCATGGATGAGTGCTGACGACCAGCAACACTGTCCAAAAGAAATCACTCAGTGCCCTGATCTAGAAGGAGAAGACGGATGGATGGATATAAAGTGGGACATGAAAGGCAGAAAAAAGTCAGCTCCAGCCTTTTTTTCCCAGCAAAGGTTTTGATGGTTGGTGGTAAGTTGTTAATCGTATTGCTTCTCAGTTAGCTTGATAGTATTGTTCTCAAAGTGTGGCCTGGACATTTACATCTAGCCTACCCTATATGAAAAAGCTAAAGCGGTGTTCACATTGGTATTTTTTTTTAAATTACAGAAAGCACTTGACCAGAGCGCTTTTTTAAAATTCCACATGAGGTTAGGCTAACTTGCATCACTGACAACTAGCAGCTACTATTGTTACTTCCAATTTAGAATGTCAAGGATGAGAAAAATTAGCCCTTGTTTTGGCGTTAGTTGTCGATGAGTATGGGAACGAACATTTAAATGAATCTTGTTTCTTACACAGACAACTACAGTGATCTCTGCAAGAAGAGACAGGAATTCATAAAGGGTGAGGACATCTGGCAAGAAGCAACCAAGAGGAAGAGTAAGCCAAACAGCAAGTGGAAAGATGTAGAAGAGGATTATGAAGTTCCATCAAAAAAAGGTAGGTACCTTGATAAATACCTTGGTATGACACCAGCTGATTATAAGTGACATTTCTTTATAATTTCTGGTGTGCATAAAACTTAACTCCATAGTTATATGATTTTTGTTTTGAGTTACATATTTTTGAATCTAGGTATGATGCATCAGTGGTGCAGTTGATTCTGTAAATGCAACTAAATGATCATTACCATGGATGTTATTATACTGTATATGCCTGTTATAAACATATAAAACTGAATTATAATTTGACAGAAAAGAAAGAAGTCACTGTGTGCTGAAAAAGAGTCGGCAAACCAAATGATAGAAGAGCTGAAGAAGCAGCTGGTAAACAAAATATCTTCAGAGGTAAAATATTTGACTATTATGGTATTTTGAGTTGAGGCAATAATTATGGTGTGGATTTTCTGCCTGATTCTTTGATTGCATGTGTTTTGGTGTAGTCAACTAACTCAAATGAGGAGTCATCAGATGAGGAGCAGCTACCCAGAAACTGGAGTGGGGCACAGAAGAAAATAAACGAGCTTCAGGGAGAAATCAAGAGCCTGAAAGCAGGCTATGGGAAAGAGATACTAGATGCTATGAGAGGTATTTTCTGTTTGTAAATTCAAGTAGCCTAAAGCATATTATAAAACAACAGCTTTTAACGAGTAAAGATGCCTATGCTGATTCCCGAAGTCAAACACTGAGGGTGTGCATGTCAGGCATAATGAACTAAACGTAATGACACAAACTGAAATGTTCATATACTCCCATACTGAACCATTGAAATCTGAAAAAAGAGACTCACAAATCACACAGACAAACAATTGCTGGCAGGGAGGGCTGGGATCTGCTGCCAGGTGTGGAAAAGGGTCCACACCTGGCTTCAACCTGACATTTATAGGTTATGGCTAATTCAGTCTCCTGCTGCTTCCTGTTTCCGCCTAATCAGCTCCGCTTCCAGTCACAGTCTTCATAGCAAAAATTACTAATTTAATGTTTTAAAATGGTCTCAAAACACAGTAATGACACAAAGCTTTTGTTGCCTTATTTATATTCCCTTTACAGAGCTTCCAGCAGTAGTGACAACGCTGAAAGAGATCTTAGAAAAAATCACAGTTCAGATCTCCACATCTGCATCCACTTGGTCAACACCGACACCAGATCGACAAGTTTGTCCACCCACCTCTCCTGAAGTGTTGTCTGACCCTGATGATATGGTAAATACCTCAAAATGCATTGATAGTGTATGTGTTTATCCACGTGGGGAAAGATTTGCTATATAATTTCCCTCTACACCTTGTGATTGTACACATAAGTTAGAAAGAAAGCATATTCATCAACTTTGTACTGGATGTATACAAATCATGATGGATTTGGAAATGCTGTGATGATGCCCCCAAATTTCTTATGTTATGGAGTTACTCTATAGACTATAGGCCTATGCATATTCACTGCACTGATGAATAGATAGATTTAGAAAGAAATTTGCATGTAATTGTTTCATAACTATTTGGTGAGTAATATTCAGATGTTTTGCAGGTGCCTCTTACGCCACGTTGTGATGTAAAAAGTCCCAAGACTTAAGATGAAGTCTCTGCGGACTGCAAGTTCATCATTGTACATTGGGGATCTTGCGGTGCTCATCTATGGTAAAGACACGCTGTCCAACTCAAGTTTGACAGGGAGACAGTCAGGGGCCCACAAAGATGTGGATTCAAAGCCAGAACTGGATAACACCAAGCTTGATGCTATATTTGGTGAGTGCATTTAATTTAAGGCAAAACTGTAATAATAAGACATAGTTATAATCAGACACTCACTCACACTATCAGTACTACAAATAAAATAAAATAAAAAAAAATACATACTAATGCTTCTACTGTATATGATGGTAAACAATCAATAATTTTCAGTTGTCATCAATTACAAAGGATTTATACATGATGTCACCGCCAGCATGTTTACATTGTTTTGCCACTCAATTACCACTCTGCCTTATTCAGTCTAACTGTGATGTGTGTGCAATCCCTTTATAACAGTTTTTGCTGATTGCATTCAGAAATTTACCCGATAAACCATCCTCCCTGCCGTGACGTGTGTTAATTGTGGACGGTGAATAACACTGAGGTAATGTTTTGTTCTGTATGTGTTTTTTCACTCACAGCCCATGCCCAGGCGAAATTCCCTGACATCACCATGCAAGATGTGAGACGAATCATAAGAAAGAAATGCAACAACATAAGCTACACCACGAAAGTAAAGAAGTCATAAAAGAAGTTATGAAAGTACAGATTGTTTCTATCTTATTTATTTTTGGTTCAAAAGGACTTATTTCATATGCATTTGTTTTTTTAAATGTTTGAAAATATATCGAACTTGTTTTCAACATTCTGTCTTGTGATTTTGTAAATGCATCACACTCTTGTGTACATACAGTAAACTTTAAGAATACTTTAAGGATTATATTTCAAGTACATATATAGTAAGCTACAAGTAAAACTTAAAGTAAACTAGTGAAATAACCAATGTTTATAACAGTATACTTAAAGTATACAATAAAAATAGACTCGAAGTATATAACTAGTACAACAGCAGTATATTGATAAGTGTACTTGTGGTATACTTTAAGCATACGAGAGGGATATCGAAGTACATTGATAGCATATAGATGAGTATACTAGTTTTATACTATAAAGTGTACTTTTGAAGACTTAAAATGAACTTTAAAGTATACTTTTATAAACTAGAAATGTTCCAATTTAGTAAAAAAAGTATTAAATTGGTATACTTTCTAGTACACTTAAAGTATATGGTATGTAGTATACTTGCTATACTTATACTTAAGTATACTTAATAAAATGAACTTTACGTATACTACTTTTTGCTAAGGGAATCATGACAATATATGTATTCACTTTAACTGGAAAATAAATGTTAAGAAAGTATATTTTCTTTCTCTGTTCAGAAAACCATAAAACCAAAAAAAGTGTTGACAGGAGGTAAATATTTGATTAGCTTTGTACCAATTCATTTTGATAAAAACCATCCACTATTAAAGATCAAGGGAAAGATTTTTAATGCTACTCTTTACAAGCAGCACCTCAACAATCACTCAACACTGTCTCACTCAACACTGTCCACATCAACTCTGATACTACTAGGACTGTCACAATATCAGATTTTCACTACATGATTATCGTAACCAGAATGATTCAGGATAACAATATTGTTGTGATATCTATAGAACATTTTGACATATCTGTACAAGACACTCCCCCTTTAAGAAAGACCGACCGCCCCCTCGATCATGACCCATGGTTATCCAGCTGCTTGGTGTCTGAGTAGAGCAGAGTTTAACCAGAGAGCAGCAAATGAGCAGACCACAACTCCTTCTGTTACAGTGTCCACCAGAGAAGGAAGAAGAGGATGGGTGGCCCTGGGTTTTGTTCCTCTCGAGATTTCTTCCTGACGCTCTTAGGAATTTTTGTCTTGCCAGAATTTTTTTAATAAATTGTTAGCTTTAAGTAGCCCTTTAAGTCTCAAGTAGCCTGACATTAAGGTAAATAAAAAAAAAACTAAGTCATCTTACCGAGCAGCAGGCACAACATGGACACACATTAAATACTCTAATATAAACAAGGAACAAGTGCAACACCACAGTGAAGAGAGGAGTAACAATTGTGGCAATTTTTTTTAAATATCACAATTACAAATTTCTGTATGTTTTGTTAGCCATGTGCGTTTCTCTGTCCTCATGATTTGTAACCCTTCCCCTTCTTAGCGTATTCAGGTGTTTCATGTTAGATATGGTCTATTTATATACTAAGTTTGGTCTTGTATGTTGCTGGTCATTGTCGCTTGTCGTACGTTGGTTTTCTTACAGCCCTGTTCATGTTTTGAGCTTCAGTGTTATATTACGGTTTGTCTTTGTGTTCTGTATTGAGTATATCGCTACGTGTTGGTTATGTTTCTTGTTCTGACTCCCTTACGGACCTGACCCAAACCTGCCTTTATGACCCTGATTACGGAATGCCCTTTAATAAATCTCGCTCTTCTCAGCGTTTGTGACCGCCTTATCGCCCACTAACGCGCCCAGCGTTACACAATGTCACAAAGTGTTACTTTTATTTTTTGTAAAAAAATACATTTACAATAATAATGGAATGAAATGTTACAATCTAACAGTTGCCCTGAAATGCAACCAAGAACTCCTGCACTGGTGTTTCAGATACAGCAAAGCAGACACAAACACATACAGTATGTAGATGTATATGTACATAGTCATACAGTTTAACAGAACTCCATCAGAATATTTTGCTTCAACAATAGCTGTGTTGGCACATGTATTTTTTTGATATCTTGTTAGATAGACCATTTTCATATAGGGATTTCATGGATATAAACTACTTAAAGATTCATTTTCTGAGAGAGGTAAACTGCTGTTCAAACAGTTTTGTGGAACTACCTTGAGAGATTGTGACAATTCCCAGCTGTCCTGTTTTGCTTTAGAAGCGACTGTATGTCTGGTCGTGCCTGTCCACGCCCATTCAAACACGATCTACTTGTGTTGCATTGTTTTGCATCTGCCCCCCCCCCAAAAAAACATAAAAAACGAACTTTGCCGAATAAACAATAACCTCTTCGTGCTTATCTAAAAATATGCTATGCGATTATGGATTATAGACATTTTGAATTATAATAGCGCGATGTTTTATTTTATTTTTTATTATTTTTTCTGTGCTACTGTGGTTTTTATTTATGTAATCTGAGAACGGATCACTACATGGACCACTTCATGATGCATACTTGTGCGGACTTGCTCTTGATGTTCTTCCTTGAAATGTAGTTCTCATTAGGATCGTAAGAAACAAGAAATGGCCCATTACAAAGGTAAGGGAAAATGTAATGTCAATGTTAAAGTATTTTTGTATGAGATCATGTAATATTTTCGAATGAAAAGTTTGATAAGTTTAGTTCTACGGGAACGATGTGTCGAAATACAGACCTTCGTAGCAGAGGCGGAGGCCTTCGGTATCAAGCATGGATATTCTGGTTATTAAAGCGAAACTTTAAGCATTTGAATTTCTACATTTCTACATGTCTTTCATAACAAGATATCAATGGCGATTGGCGTTATTGTACTGCCTAAAATCTAGTCCACGGCTTTTAAACATTTTTAACAGTGAACAAAATTGTTTTAATTTTGTGAATCTCTGAAAAAGTTTGTTTTTTTCCTTGAAGTACTATACATATATGTACACTTTAGATTTCACATGTTTGGTCCTACTCTTGGCAATAGTCGAGATCACATGTATCAAAAGCCAGAGCGCGATTTAAATAGCAGTAACAGAATTCCTTTGCTGGCATGCAAAAGATAAAGGCGCTCCCTCATATTTACTCCGCTCCCGCGCAAATTCACCTTGCTCTGCTACAAATCTACTCGCACACATACACATATCCTGTCCACGCACGAACTTGCTCTTCTTCCGTTTTGTGGAGGGTGCGCGCGCGCTCAAACCCATGACGCTTGCTCGCGAATCTTTATATTATAGACCAAATGCACTGATTTGTAAGTCTAAAAAGTGGAAAAGGTTGATACACATAGAACATATTTTATTTTTGCCATATGCTAAACCCAATAAAATAAACACTGCTCTAAAACGGCATATTTATGTTAGCTCTCTATTTATGATGTTTTAATCTGTAATTTTAAAACCTGTAAACCTGTAACCTGTAATTTGACAGTGTTCAAACATTTTCATGAATCTCTAAATTTTAAATTGACCCCACCAATAATCTGATCAAGGGCGTAGAATTAGCATGGACAGAAGTGAAGCATCCCCACCAATACCCTTGTATCTATAGTGTGACGGGCAGGGAGTGCGAACAAAAAGGAAGCGATCACGCCAAGTCTCAGGCTGTGTTCGAAATAGCCTACTACATACTACTGGCGTACTGCTTGGGCCCCAAATCAGTATGCAGTATGCGAATAAAAATAATTTTTCCAGTACGCGAAACATCCCCGGATGACATACTACTTCAGCAAAATATTCCAGTACGCGAACAGAGCTATCTTCGTGGTGTACTGGATCCCATCATGCAACGCTACGTTCATGTGACCCCGTAGTATGCTTTGCTTTTGTCGCATACTGGAAACTGTACTACATACTACAATGAGGACCAGTATGCAGTATCCAGTATATACTGAGTGCAGTATGCAGTATGCCGTATGTAGTAGGCTATTTCGAACAGAGTCTCAGAGAAAAAGAGGGGTTTAATAATTAAAGTGCGCAAACCAAAAACCTGTGCACTGCTCCAAATTAAGGAAATAATAACCAGCAGTCAACTGGTACAAAGATAAGGCATATATAGACAAACAAACGACCATCAGGTGAGGGAGCTAATAAGCCCCGCCCACCTGAGGGACGCACACAACGCAACAAGACAACTGCCGCTGTGCCGGAGGCGACCGGTAGGGGGAGCCTCCCTCACCGTGACATATAGGTCAATAACCCATTCGTTCCTGTTCCACATATGCTGCTTTGAAAACTCAAAACCTCTCTTTGCCCAACATTTCTAGCCTTTATGTTTTCTTTTGAGTGTGTGTACTCTGCTTTGTAAAGCAGACCTGACCATTAAATAATAAATCTTATTATTATTATTATTATTATTTAGTTCATCCTACTTCCTGTGGGTACTGTGGGATGTGACATATGGGATATATGTATCTACAGTCACGTCACATATATATGGCATAGCAGATATGTACATATGTATATATTATATGTGACTACATTATCTATTATGCTCATTAAGTTATATAGTTTTAGAAAACTATAGAAAGCACATTGGTCTATTCATTATCCAGTATAAACAGTACAAACAATATCTGACATGTAGTTAGCAATGTAATATGTTTTGTCTTTGTGACCTGTATGGCTAATAACTATACTCTTTTAAATCTACAGGGTTTGTTTAGATAGTTCGTTTAGGATAAACTGCTGTTTGCAGTATGTTGAGAGCATTTCTGCATATGGTCTTGATAGTCAAGACTATCCCCACTTTGATTGTCCCTTACGGGAGGAGACTTTCTAAAATAGCCTTATTATCAGTATTAAACTATTAGAACAAAACTTTATTTTGCTGTGACACACTGTTGCATTTCTGTATAAATGAATACTTGTGAGAGGTCAACAGTGTGATAACATTAGTCACTGGTGGCACTGTTGGCCCATCTCGTTCTCGTTGAGATATATGCTGCTTTGCAACAAAACAGCACATGTCCTATCAGATAAATCCTGCTCTTGCACTAACTTGTTCTTTTGTTTGTGGACTCTACGTGTACACTCTGATTTCTTTTTGATTTGTACGACTGCTCTTAGATGTGCCAGTGCTGGGTGAGAATGAAAGAGTACACAGGTTATGTGAGCACTCAGAATAAATCTGATTTGAGAAACATTTAATAAGCTTGGAAAAAAGAGGATGTGATCTAAAATTGAGGTTGTAAACAGTCTGAGTCAGTACACCAGGAGTATCAGTTGATGGGAATAACTGCAGGAATGCTCGGTATGCTGTCCAAATACATGTAGACAATATGTCACAATGAGGTAGAGATCTGTCTCACTAATATAGGGAGCTAAATGATTGATGGGTGCGAATCAATAGTAAGGGGAGGAGGATCTGGGCAGCTATTGCTGGGGGTTCTGGGTGTTGGAGTCCCTGAGGTCATGCGGCATGACAAGTGCGACAAAAGAAGGAAGCGATCATGCTAGTCTCAGGGAAAATGGAGGATTAAGTGGATAAAGTGCACAAACTCAAAACCTGTGAACTAATCACAAATTAGGACTAAAGGAACAAAATTGACCATGTGATTATTTAAGTTCTTATATTTTACATTCCCATAATGAAAATAAATGCCATTCTGGATCCAGAGCTATTTATAATAATAATAATAACAACAACAATAATAATAATCATTATTTGTATAGCACCTTTTATACATACATGCAACTCAGAGTGCTTTATAGAATTTAAAGACATAAAATAAATAGAAGAAAACAACCCCCCGTCAGCACACATGACCCCCGAACACAATGACGTGTGTCGTTGTGTTCATTCCTCAGATGGGCGGGGCCCATTAGGAAACCGTTTATCTGTCTATATATGTCTTGTCTTTGTAGCAGTTGACTGCTGGTTATTGTATCCTTAATTTGTGAATATGGATTATATTACAGATTTATAATGTTTCATATTGTAAGACTCTAGAAGATTTAATTAGCTCACAGAAACAAATGGAATTTGTTTAATGGCACGCAAGAAGCAAAATATTTCGTGTTCAGTTGAACACCTCAGTGAAACATATACTTTATGAAAGCAGACTAAATGGTAGATGCTGTGCGATTTGCGTTGATGAACTAGAGAATACAGGACAGCTAACAAACACACAAGCTGACAGCCCATTTTAGACCTGTCTTGGCCAACATGCAAGGATCAACACACTGTACATGAGTCTGTAGGAATATCTGCTTCTATCTGGCACGATTTAGTAATTCTCAGATTATGGCTGTAAAATGACACAAAATAAGATTTTTTGCAGTGATGGTCCTAATTAGGGGTCCATGCACAGAAGGTGCTGGAAACCTATTGTAATTGTTCCGATTTTTATTTTTATTCTTTTTCTCCGATAAAACACCCAATCCGCCCATAGGTGGCGCTATAGCACACACCAATGTGCAAATATTTTTCACGCCTACACCCTATGTCAAACAAATATTTCAAATTTCCTCTGATCAGTCATGTTCCCATCTACAAAAAAGAAAGTAGAACCCATAAGTTCTGCCCACTTAGATTTTGAGCTAATTTGCATAATATGCAAATTTGCACACATTTTGAACGCATACTACTCCTAGGATTTTTCACATACATGCACATATGTGGGATCCAGGCACTCACAAGAGTCTGAACCTGAATTATTATGGAGCAAAAGTGCACATTTCTGCACATGGGCGTGTCCACATGCCACACAAGTCAAGGGTAAACAATTCCACCACCAAAAATCCACATATTCTGCTGTAACTCATGAATGCTTTCACATATTCACACCAAACTTCACATACATGCACCTGTTGGGTGTCTACACCTGCCCATACATTTTGGCACACATGCACACCTAGGGGGCACTATAACAGCCAAAAAAATTCTCTTGCACACACGATTAGCCAAATAACACGAAACTTGGTATCATCTACATGCACCTATGGCACAGGTGCTAGCCCTGCATCATCATATGTCCAATATGGCCGCCTCTATTGACCAATCAACTTTCAGTACACATTTCACAAGCTTTTCATATGTCCATTCACATGAAACTCACATGGTATGTTCATGTACACACCCTCTAAGACATACTCAAGTATGACAGGAATTGCACCACTAGGTGGTGCTATACTGAATTACCCCTACATAATATGACAAAACAGTCTTGGACTCATATGATTCTTTGTAATTGCAAGTGATTTCTGTAACGGGTTTTCAGGGACAGAAGGAGACAGGAGTTGCGTACAAAAGGATTTATTATCCATCGTAAGCAGCAACAAAAAGACTCAGGCCAGTAGGCAAGGTAAACCAAAAAGATAACGAGTGAAGTCGGCAAAGTCCACAGACGGTAGCCCACACGTCGTAGGTCTCAGAGTAGCACGGTCCAGTGCTAGGACACAGGCGAAGGCTTGACAATGTGCAGCCCTGGATGGCGTAACCTGTGGGCTTAAATACTGGGACAGGTGATAAGGAACAGGTGCTAATACTGAGGAGAATGTGATAAGGGGAGTGGTGTGTGACTAGGGGGCGTGTGCGTAGCGTTGGCATGGCTACGCGTCCATACACGCGCCCTCTGGTGGCCTCTCCTCCTAGCCACCGTGACAATTTCCCCCTATTATGAAATATGAATAATTTCCACTTTTCATACTGGGTTTAGGATTTTCACTGCATCACCTCAAATCACATCTTGTAATTCTCAGCAGACTGCGGAATGCAATATGTCCTAAGATTTCCGCGAATTAATATTTTTCATATGCATCACAATGGTACCGTCATGACACATTTAAATAAATCTTCCATAGTAGTATGTTATGGAAATTGACATGCACATTCACATGACCAGAGTGTTGATATCTACCAGGTTTGAGCCAAATCAGTCCACAAACGGTTCTACAGTGTATATTTTCATTTTCCATGCTGAGCAGTGCAAGGAGGAATAGAGAACTGCTAAGCCACGCACGCTGAGATTCTCACACACGCAGACTGCCCCCCTCATCCACTCCCCCCACACTCCCCCATCCTTCTAACACTTAACAACCCATGGTCTCTGTCTGCCTCTATCTCACTATACAGTGCTACACTACAGTATCACATTACATTGCTACATTACAGAACTACACAGTACTACACTACAGTGTTAAACAGCGTAACAACTATTTGTATATTGGTATATATTCAGAGTAAATGTTTTGCTCAGAACATGTATCCTTATGTCAATAGCATTTTAATTCAATAATAAGTGCACAAATGGTAACTCATTATCTAAAAGTGTTATGAATAGATCAGTTAACTCTATAGAAGTTTGTTTGTGTAAAGGGCAGTTTATGTGTAAGGGGCAGTGTACTGATGTCACACTGAGGATGTGGAGATGAGGTCAAGGGAGAACAACAGATGTTTATTCCTTGTTTTGTCTTCAGGGTCAAAAATGGCCCGTTACCACATTTAACAGCAGAGAAAACTCAATGATGTTTAACTTCTGATGAAAAATGACTGTTGTTTATATATACATAAAAGTTGTACACCTCCAGGGTTCAAAGATTATAAGAAAGAGGAAATGTTAACATCTCTGGAGTGTGGTAGCAACTTCGACATTAAATTATTAAGCCTAGAAGGGCAGAACCAGAAGGTAATACAGACCATCCACTACACTGTCAACAAACTCGAGTGATCATGTGCAGTGACACGATGACAGCACCAGCACCTGTTTACCATAAAACCCTTTGCCCATGAACCCCTGGATCTGTAACCTTCATCTAAGGACGCACATTAATTACCAAATGCTAAACTAAAAAAGTAAGTTTTCAACCTAGACTTAAAGATTGAGATTGTGTCAGAGTCCCGGACACATTCTGGAAGGTTATTCCATAGTTGGGGGCCTTATAAGAAAAGGCTCTTCCCCCTGCTGTTACCTCATTAATTATTGGAGCCAATAAAAGGCCAGCACCCTGTGATCTTAGAGGTAGTCAGGAGCAAGTCCGTGCAGTGCTTTATAGGTCAATAGAAGAATTTTAAAATCAATACTGAATTTAACTGGGACCCAATGCAGGGCCGATAAGACTGGGCTGATGTGATCAAATTTTGTAGTTCTAGTTGGAACTCTGGCTGCGGCATTTTAAACTACTTGAAGTTTATTTAGATGCCTATTTGAGCATCCTGACATTAATGAGTTACAGTAGTCTAATCTGGAGCTAACAAAGGCGTGTACAAATTTTTCTACCTCATGCTGGGATAATGCATTTCTCAGCCTGGCAATGTTACAGAGATGTAGAAAAGCCATCCTTGTAGTATTATCTACAAACCGGATTCCAAAAAAGTTGGGACACTAAACAAATTGTGAATAAAAACTGAATGCAATTGTAATGCCGGGAGCGACGGTGGATAATATGGTGGACACAAATGCTGAGGAGAGCGAGATTTATTAAAGGGCAATCCAAAATCAGAGTCATACAAACGGGCGTGGGTCAGACCAGAAAGGGAGTCCGAACAAGACACATATCCAATACGTAAAGACATACTAAAACAAGGACAACTAGCATGAACAGAATACAGACAAGAACACAAACATATACGGGGCTGAGCAGACACAATACACAAAGTCAAAATCCGAATTCAAAATAACCAGCGACATACCAGACCAAACACAGGATATAAATAGACCATACTAACAAGAGACACCTGACTACGATAACGAGGGGCATGGAATACAAAATACAAGGAGGGACTAAGAAACACATGGCTAACACAACAAAACAGGCATGAGTGACAGGAGGAGGAGGGTCTAATCGTGACAGCAATGATGTGGAGGTGCCAACATCTAATATTTTATCCAGAATAGATCACAGATCAACAGTTTAAACTGAGTACATATAACACTTATGAAAAATATGTTGATTCAAAATTTCACAGTGTTAACAAATCCCAAAAAAGTTGGGACAAGTAGCAATAAGTGGCTGAAAATAGTTAATTGAGCATATAACACTAATTAGTTCAATAGACAACAGATTGGGTATAAAAAGAGCTTCTCAGAGTGTCAGTCACCAAGAGGATCACCAATTCCACCATTGTTGCGCAGAAAGATAGTGCAGCAATACCAGAATGGTGTTACCCAGCGTAAAATAGCAAATAATTTAAAGTTATCATCATCAACCGTGCATAACATCATCAAAAGATTCAGAGAATCTGGAACAATCGCTGTGCTTAATTGTAAAGGCCGTAAAACTCTACTGGATACTCGTGATCTCCGGGCCCTTAAACGTCACTGCACCTCAAACAGGAATGGCACTGTCAAGGAAATAATAGAATGGGCTCAGGAATACTTCCAGAAAGCATTGTCAGTGAACACAATCCACCGTGCCATCCGCCATTTCCAGCTGAAACTCTACAGTGCAAAGAGGAAGCCATTTCTAAGCAAGCTCCACAAGCTCAGACGCACTGGGCCAGGGGTCATTTAAAATGGAGTGTGGCAAAATGGAAGACTGTTCTGTGGTCAGATGAGTCACGATTTGAAGTTCTTTATGGAACACTGGGATGGCATGTCAACCGGACCAGAGAGGACAAGGATAACCCAAGTTGTTATCAACGCTCCATTCAGAAGCCTGCATCACTGATGGCATGGGGTTGCATGAGTGCTTGTGGCATGGGCAGTTTGCATGTCTGGAAAGGCACCATTAATGCAGAGAACTATGTTCAGGTTTTAGAACAACATATGCTCCCATCTAGACGTCATCTCTTTCAGGGAACCCTGCATTTTTCAACAAGATAATGCCAGACCACATTCTGCAGCAATCACAACATCATGGCTACGTAGGAGAAGGATCCGGGTACTGAAATGGCCAGCCTGCAGTCCAGATCTTTCACCTATAGAGAACATTTGGCGCATCATAAAGAGGAAGGTGCGACAAAGAAGGCCCAAGATGATTGAACAGTTAGAGGCCTGTATTAGACATGAATGGGAGAGCATTCCTATTTCTAAACTTGAGAAACTGGTCTCCTCTGTCCCCAGACATCTGTTTAGTGTTGTAAGAAGAATGGGGGATGCCACACAGTGGTAAAAATGGCCTTGTCCCAATTTTTGGGGGATTTGCTGAAATTTTGAAACAACATATTTTTCACTTAAATTGATACATTCTCTCAGATTAAACTTTTGATCTGTCATCTATGTTCTATTATGAATAAAATATTGACATTTGCCATCTCCACATCATTGCATCATTCAGTTTTTATTCGCAATTTGTTTATTGTCCCAATTTTTTTGGAATCCGGTTTGTATGTATTTATTAAATGATAGGTCGAATATAATACGATTTTTTGCTACTCAGCCAGGAGTAATGGGGTAGTCTGCGAGATTTAGCATTAGATCTGGCAGCCTTTGGGCCCAGAACGAGAACCTCCGTTTGGTCACGATTGAGGTGGAGGAAGTTTAGCGACATCCAGTATTTAACATCTTTTACGCAGGCCTCAAATTTCCCTAATCTGGATTTGTTATCAGGTTTGTCTGATATGTAAAGTTAGTTGTCATCTGCATAGCAGTGAAAGTTGACACCATGTTTATTTATAACTATGCCTAATACTAGCATATATAATGTAAATAATAGTGGTTCTAAGACAGAGCCTTGTGGGAATTTCACTTTTGTGCATTTGGAGGGAATATTATTGAACTCTACAAACCGATAACAATCATTCATTCATTCATTCTCCGTACCGCTTATTCACGCTAGTCGGGGTCACGGGGGGGGCTGGAGCCTATCCCAGCATCTCCAGGCAAAGGCAGGGTACACCATGGGCAGTTCGCCAGTCCACCACATGGCCAACACGCACACACACACACACACTCACACCTACGGGCAATCTAGAGTAACCAATCAACCTAGGATGCATGTCTTTGGACTGTGGGAGGAACCCGGAGTACCCGGAGAAAACCCACGCAGGCACAGGGAGAACATGCAAACTCCACACAGAGCAGCCCAGACCGAGAATTGAACCCAGACCGCCTTGCTGTGAGGCGACAGTGCTAACCACCACACCACCATGCCGCCCGATAACAATCAGTTAAGTAAGAATTAAACCATGAAAGGGCTGTACCCAAGATTCCAACCCAGCTTTCTAACCTTTCTAGCAGGATCCTGTGATCTATTGTGTCGAAAGCTGCACTAAGATCGAGAAGCACTAATAGAGATACATAACCTTGATCTGAGGCAAGAAGGAGATCATTTGTTACATTAACTATGGCTGTTTCAGTACTGTGTGGGGCCTAAATCCAGATTGGAACTTTTCAAATATGTGATTTGTATGTGTATATGTGATACACAGATATACGAATAATTGGGCCACAGCTTTTTCTATGATCTTGGATATAAATAATAGTTCCGAAATGGGTCTATAACTAGATAGTACAGCTGGATCAAGATTTGGTTTCTTGATCAGAGGTTTAATGACTGCTAGTTTACAGGATTTGGGCAATGTGACCCAGGGGCGTAGCACCAAATTTGGGGCCCCAGGAACAACCAGTACCATGGAACCCCCAAGGGAATTGCATTGCTTGATATATTTTTTTGTTGTTTCATTTATTTATTCATAGCAACAGTAAAGGCATTACAACTTTAATGTGGGGACTCCTCTGAGCTTATTTACATAAAAAAAAGACAAATGGCAGTCTGGTTTGTACACTCAAGAATTCTAAACTCATAATTTTCCACACTTCAGCTATATAACAGGCGCTGTCAGATGGTCAGGGAAGGTAACCAGAGCTTTACTATTGAGAGTGTTAAAAGCGATGGCAAATAAAAGCAGAGCAACGGTTCTAGATTGACAGCTGTTCGAACCGCCGCCTTGACATTGGCAACTGATGGACATGACGTCGATTAACGTAACGAGGACAGAATCACTGCAAGTTTACAGGATTTGGGCAATGTGACCCAGGGGCGTAGCACCAAATTTGGGGCCCCAGGAACAACCAGTACCATGGAACCCCCCCCCCCCGGAAATTGCATTGCTTCATATATTTTTTTGTTGTTTCATTTATTTATTCATAGCAACAGTAAGGGCATTACAACATTAAAGTGGGGACTCCTCTGAGCTTATTTACAAAAAAGACAAATGGCAGTCTGGTTTGTACACTCAAGAATTCTAAACTCATAATTTTCCACACTTCAGCTATATAACAGGCGCTGTCAGATGGTCAGGGAAGGTAACCAGAGCTTTACTATTGAGAGTGTTAAAAGCGATGGCAAATAAAAGCAGAGCAACGGTTCTAGATTGACAGCTGTTCGAACCGCCGCCTTGACATTGGCAACTGATGGACATGACGTCGATTAACGTAACGAGGACAGAATCTGTAAATTTGATGATCATGGCGGGCAGCATCACACCCTGGTTGAGAAACACTGGTTTATCGTGTGCTTTTCCTGAAGATTACATTATAGCTAAAATAGGCTCACGTTCTCTCAAGTTGACACCACTTGCACCTGCTGCGGCAGGGGCATCATCACGTTCTGTGACATTTTTTGAAACTGAGTGGGATTCATACGATTCATACATAGTGGGATACAAATTAGCTTTGCTAACATTTGGACATATATTTGAACCAACATCGACCCTATGTTAGGCTTTTGGGACACTTGTATAGGCTAATAGTTAGGGCCTATTATGAAAATAAATACATTTAAAACAAATATAGCTTCTATATCACAATTACGTGGTAGCCAACAAAATGATTATTTTTTAATTATTTGACAGAGTCAAGCAACCGTACAGTAGGGCAAATCCAAAAGAGTAGTGCAAATAGACCAGATCGAACCATGAGAAACAGGCAAGGATAAAATGCTCGGTATGCTTTGCAAACAGTTCGGCAATACTTCGCACTGAGGCTACGGATGGGTAAGTCTTACATAAGAGTACTAAGAAGTCCGGCAAGGCAGAGGAACGAGGACAGCAGGGACGACCAACCGGACCAACCACAGGGGGAGCACGAGAGGTCCAAGGACGTCCCTTAGGACGCGGCGCTGGCCGGTGAGGGAAGCGGTGGTGGAAGTCCGCTAAAAGACCCTTATCTAGGATGTCCCGGGCAGGCAGCCAACACTGCTCCTCAGGGCCGTAGCCCTCCCAGTCCACCAGGTAGTACAAGCCAGACCTCCTTCTCCTAGAGTCCAGAATATACGTAACTGTATAAACAGGCGTCCCATCGAAGTGTACGGCTGGGGGAGGCGTGTCCACAGGCGAGGCCTTGTCGAGCGGACCTGCAACGACAGGCTTAAGGAGGAAAACATGAAAAGACTTTGATGTACGGTAATGTGGTGGCAAGTCCAGTGTAAAGGTCACGTCATTAACACGTCTGGTTATTCTAAAAGGTCCTATATTCCTGGGCTTCAGTTTATGACAAACCCCGGGCAGCCGAAAGTCCCTGGTAGACAGCCACACCATGTCCCCTACATCATAGTTAGGGTTAGGTCCTGGCCTTGTAGGTTTGCAACATATGTGATATCCTTTGGTGCATCTCCTCCCATACTTGTTCACTTCTTTAGTTCCAAGTCTCCACTGCAGGTACCTCAGACACGTCAGCAGTCCAGGGAGCCATATTGGGCTGATAGCCTAGATAGCACTCGGTCAGTCCTGTAGTGGAGCTGGTTAATGAGTTTTGTGCCATCTCAGCCCAGGGGAGGAAGGAAGACCAGTCGTTAGGGTTATTTAGACAAAACACACGTAGAACTTTCCCTAGTTCCTGTTTGACACGTCCACATTGTCCATTTGATTGGGGGTGATATCCTGAGGTAAGACTCACAGCCACTCCTAGTCGTTCTAGGAAAGATGAACATACTTGGGAGGTAAACTGTGGTGCACAGTCTGAGAGAATGGACTCCGGGACCCCGAAGTTCCCAGAACACATACTGGAACAATGCTTCAGCAGTCTGAAACGCAGTAGGCAGGTTAGCGAAGGGGATGAATTTAACCCCACGAGAAAAACGATCTGTCACTGTTAGTATAGTCGTGTGTCCCTGTGACTCCGGCAGGTCGGTCACGAAATCCAGGTGCCAAGTGTGTCCATGGCCACTTGGGTACAGGAAGAGGAAGAAGCTTACCTGATGGTAGTGCTTTAGGTGTCTTGCACTGTGAACACACAGAGCAGGAGGACACGTACCTGTGCACGCCAGCTGTCATAGCCTCCCACCAGTAGCGTCCAGAAAGAGTTTCGAGTTTCGTCTGAAATGCAGTAGGCAGGTTAGAGAATTTAGCTCGAATAAGACAGATAGTGGTCGGAGATTGCTGCGGTTTGCGGGAGTGTATTTATGTTATCTACGTTTATACCCAGCATCAAAATTAAATCTAGGGTATGTCGGGGTTTCACCTACTAATCCTTTAAAGTAGATTAATTTGTTTTTCCTTAATTATTAATCAGTCTCATATTCAAATTATACCAGAACCACAACATTTAGCTCTCAACTAAAGGTAATCAATGGTTTGGTATCTGAAGGATTTGACTATAAATACTTTGGAGGTTTTGGCAGCAACCACTTTTGAATGACATCAACACAGACAAATTGGTGAAAATAAATGATACATTCTAAACAAACAGCATCAACAGGGATCAGTATATTTACAGTGAAGGCTCGGCATCTAGTGTGTGTGAATGTGTAAAAGGGGGAGAGTAAATGTGTGCGCGCGCTTGGGCGGTCGTGCGCGTGTAAGGAGGTGGGAGTTGTAATCTCTGTTCTCCTATGGAGAACAAAGCAACTAAAAATGGCGCCGACTTTGAACAGTAGAGTAGGGTGGCTGTATGTTAATGAGCTCAGCTGGTTTATTCTAACGTGGTCAGAACAAAGGATAATGGCGCTGGCTTAATAACTAAAAATTAATGTGGTGTGTCCGAGAATGGGGAAGACTATATCAGTTATAAATTAGACAGAGATTGCATACACAGCACAGAGAACTTTGTAAGAACAAATCTGGATTGTCTTAAAGAAAGCTGAACATAAAAACAGAATGTCTTAACTGAAACTTGGTTAAGTCTGCAGTTAAAATAACCATGCCTTTTGAAAAGCTATGCCCAGCGGTTAGACTCTCACGTGTTGAGGATTTTGGGTGGTTTCGTCGTCCTCGCTGAATTCTCCTGGAATTAGGAGGGAATTTCCACCACAGGTTCCTCACTGATAAAAGTGACGTCCTCCAGGTGTCCTGGGAATCGTCCAGGAATGTGAGTCTCATCCACGGTTTAACGACAGGGAATTGATCGCCTTTATGTCAGTCCGTGTGGCAGCGTTAGGAAGCTTGATAGAAGTAGGTCGGTGGATCTGTTGCTGTGGCGACGTTGATCAGTCGGTTGTTGGATTACACCGTTACTTGGGCTCATTAATTAAGTAATACGACTTTCAGCTGTTTGCCGTTAGTCGTACCGGAGTTCACGTGCTCTCAATAAAGAAAACCAGAGAGAGAGATGGCAGATCCTCTCTTAAATAGGTCTAACCTCGGTGCGGGTCAAACCAGAGAGAGATATGGTAGAGCTGATCAAGGTATTTAAACACCTGAATTTCGCGCACTTTAGGCACGCCCTTTCTTCCGTCGAAGCAAGCTTGTTTGATGTAATTCCAGTGGTACTGCCACCTGCTGGTTTGGCATGGTACCTACAGGTATGATTGCAATAATGAGTAGGTCCTGTTACATTTTGTGTAATGCCGACACAGTTCAATATTGAAGGCCCTTTTCAGCGGACCGTCCGCCTTCTCAAAATGTATGTTAAAGTCTCCTACCATTATTATTTTGTCACTGCATACTGCTAAACTTGCTGCAATCGCTGAAATCGTTTAGAAAGTCTGAGTATGGCCCAGGCAGTCTGTACACATTTGTTAGTGAAAATGCATTCTTATTTGTAGCCAGATTAGTTAAATTATTAGACAGTATCTCAAAAATGTTTTTGGTTTATGTACATAACTGTATCCCATAGGGGTAGCTTCGTTTAGAATTAAATATTCACCAGATCGAATCCAAGTTTCTGTGAGACACAGAACACATTTTCTGGTTGCTTATAATCTCATTTACAAGAGTCCCCATTCTCTAGAAGAACCAGGACTTAGGTAACCAACAGGTTAGGACTGCTACTGGGTATAGGATGGCATAGGATAAAACGCACACAACAACAAAACTGATGGTGACCAAAGATAGGTATTTACTGATATCCAGAGAGTGATCCAAACATGCGATAAAACAATAGGACAATACAACTAATAAAAGTTATTACCGCTCAACTGGCTATATGTAACAGCAAATAGTCGTCCTGTTTATTCATGTAATGGCCTACGGTGGAATACGGGCGGCATAAAATCAATGAAAGAAACAAAAACTCTACCCTACCTATCAAACCCCTAATCCTGACAAAACATACAATGGTGATGCCCGACCTCCGTTCCTAACACACCTATACAAAAGAAACTAAAAAAAAAAACTAACCTCCCACATAAACAGTAAACATGTCACAAACACAGACATAGCCACCATACACTACATGTAACGCATAACATACACAGACTAATCAATGCCTACACGCATGCTACATCTTTCCCCAGTCTACTTTACGCAGTATCTGCCGAATGTTGGTCAGGTGTCTCTCTCTCGCGTCTGTCCATGTATCCATCCTTTATCCACGAACGCCTGCCTCCTAAAGCGCCCAATTGGTGGGTTGGGGAAGCCACTTCGAAACCCGATTGGCAGAACACACCTATGTTGATTGTCCACATCCAGATGGACAATTATTTAGCAGAAACGAGTCCACCTACGAATGTCAGGAGTCATGAAGAACAAAACACAACGTGCTATCTGTGCACGTAACATTGAGTAACCTGATTTTCAGATCAGTCATATTGCTACGAATAATTGGATGCGGTTATTTTAATTTTCCTATAATTGAATTTAACTCGGTGCACAGACACAGTCTCAATCCTGTAGGAACTAGGTGATGCCTCTTGGCAGCTCGCAGACAGTCGTTTTAGCCTGTTTGTCTGCGGCTTGGTCGTGACTCTGGATTGTCAGCAACTCCTAATACTATTCTGCCGACTAACTAGCAGGCTATGGGCTATGCTGCAGGAAAGCAAGTTGGCGCCATCCTGGGTGGGGTGAACACCATCCCTACCAGGCTTGCCCTCGAACGTTTTATAATTGTCAATATAGCCCACATGATTTTCGGAACACCACTTGGACATCCAGCGATTTAACACCATGAGCCTGCTGTATTGCTCATCGCTTTGCTGCATTGGGATGTGACCAGAGCAGATTACAGCATCGGACATCATCAGGGCCAGTTTAACCACCTCTTTAACATTCACCGTAGTTACTTCTGACTGCTGCAGATGTATATCACAGATGTATATGGCCCCTACATGTAGAACTATCCTCGAATATATCTTATTAGCTAACAGTCTAAGGTTGCCACTAATGTCCGGTGCTCTGGCTCCTGGTAAACAACTGACTGTAACCGCCAGAGCCCCTAAAGGATTAGCTACTTTCACGTACCGAACGATAAAATCGCCTATGACCGGAGTCCGTGAGACAGGCTCCTCAGCATGTGCTTCACTTAGTGGGGCAAACCTGTTGGACACATGAACCGGAGCATGGTGTTCTGGTGAGCTAGCGTTAGCTGCAGCCCTCGTTCTCCGACTATGCCGCCGAGACGTCACCCATGTGCCCCGCTGTGAGGGCTCTAACACCAGAGTCATGGAGGCACTAGCTCTCCCTGGTGCGTCCACAGCTGTTACTGACTTTTTTCTCTCTATCCCTTAACACTAGAACTACCAGACCTCTGGCATTTGGCAGTTATACCTTTAAGTCCCAAACAACTGCCATATGGCAGGTGTGAATAGCCCTTCTAGCCTCCAGTGTTATGTAAATGAGTCCATTACATTTGCAAGAAGTAACTCTAAGGACTCTCTACTACACTCTTCTCGGCAACAAGTTGGTGAACCCCCCCAAAAAAAATCTTATCAGAAGAGATTTCAGAGTCACTACTCTGATAAAGACTTATTTGTTCTCCATCGGAGTCACAGGGGTTGACATGGTTGAGGATCATATCCAAAGCCTGCTGTGTACTGTAAACCTTTGCCATATTTGCTTCTCAGTCAACAGAGGAAGTGAAATATGTGTGGTGACATGGGTTTTTATCCACTTGTAGGTGGATACATACATAATCGTTATCATCATCGTTCACACAACCACCAATCACACCCATCCATGTTCACTGTTACCTGGTACTGGCATATTTCGATCTAATGGCTGCAACAACAACATTTTTAAAATAAAATATAGAACCCATCTCAGTTACCTCCATCGTGTATATTTGTAATATTGTAATATTGTACTATAGTGAGAAACCTTTATTCTATTTTATTTCACTTAGCATGTAGCCAGATAGGCTATTTGCTTTGGTGCAGTTTATTATATAAAGTTTATGCACTTTATTAACAAGTTTTCCTATGTCTGCAGTCATCTTTCTCTTTATTATAAAACTGACACAAAGACATTATTTGAACTATAATTCCAAAACATCTCAAGTCTGCCTCCTTTTTACAAATTTTGGATTGTTTTCTCACTGCAAAAGGTGGCATGCTGACTGGTCAAAATAGCTAAAGTGCAGATTTTTCTGAAAGGGTTTTTTCTTCTCCATCTGAGTCAATGGTTCGACATAGTTCACACTATCACGCATCCCCCCGTTTAGCATTACCTAGTAGTGGCTGCATGTACATAACAAAGGATGGCCTAATGGGATGCAAATGACCCTAGCACTGCCATTTGGCAGTCTCTGGTAGAAAAAGGAGTTGTATGAAAATGCTGGTAGTTCTAGTGAGTGGACGCAGCGCTCTAAACTTTCCACTTTCACCACGAGAGAAGTAACTAACTGGCACCTCTCACAAATACTCACTATTACTGTCAGTGGCGAAAGGATCTAAGCTAAACATGCCACACTCCAAACAGGCAAACAAATCAGCCATAGATAAATCAAAAACTTTACTAGGACTAGGACTTACACTAGTAGTTTCGGGAACAGATAGTTGGTCTGTGGTAGGAACAAGCAACTGCTCACCTTGACTGTGGTAAAACTACCTGTAAAAAATCTCTAGGAAGGCAAACAGTTAAAAATAGCATGAAAATGATAGTTATCACAAATTTAGAAAAACACTGCAGCAGCGTCAGCAGGAAGCAGCGTCAGCAGGAAGCAGCGTCAGCAGGTGTGTGAGAGTGTGAATGGTGTGTCATATTCCATCATGTCAGACATGCGAGTGGGTGCCCATACAAGGGCATGGACCCATACAGGGGCATGGACCCTGTAATGTTGATGGTGTAATTGTTTCCTTTCAATACAATGCATTAAAAAGTACTTTCTGCACATTTCTGCTAATTTCTGAAGCTGTAGAATTGTCATCTCTTAATAAATTGTTAATGCTTACACCTGTGCAGAACCTTAAGCAAAAATTATAATAATACATCTCTACAAAAAAGAATATAACAGGTGTGCTGTAATAAGCGTGAGAAGTGGCCGCTGATTAAATGCTGCAGTCTTTCTGCAATGTGAAGAGAGAAAACTCAAATATTCATAAAGACAGACATGTATGAAGGTTGTTTCTTCAAGCCAAGTGTCACGATACGGGGGCCCCCTGCCGGCCGCCTCCGTCCAGAGTGGCAGTATTTCATGTTGTCCTGTTGTTGTTGCGTTCTGTTTCTCCCTCAGGTGGGTGGGGCCTACTATAATCCCCCGCACCTGACAGTCGTTTGTCCATCTATATATGTCTCGTCTTTGTACCAGTTGACCGCTGGTTATTGTATCCTTGATTTGGATTGTGTCACAGGTTTTCAGTTGGTGCACGTTATCTATTGAATCCTCCTTTTTCCCTGGGACTGGCGTGATCGCTTCATATTTATTTTGCACTCCTCACCCGTCACACCAAGTAGATTGGAGGGTTAAAACTCAATTAGGTATATACAGAATATTAAGACAACACGAGGGTTAGCAAAACCAAAACTGAAAGAAAGGTGGTTAATGTTTTCAAAGAATTTACATAAACTACTTATCTAACTCAGTGCTGGTCAATGACTGACAAGGAAAGAGACAAACATGGGTTTAAATACACACACCAAGACAGGAAACACAACGCAGGTGTGACACACAGATGCCATAAACATAAGGTGATTCTACTGCTATCAGATCCCACAACAGTTAAGAGGAAATTGACACTGTACTGATTAGAATAGTTTTGGTCACAGTTAAAAAAATGCTGCCTTTTATTTATTTATTTTAAAGTTGCAAAATAGCATCTTACGCATAATGCTATGTAATGTATTATGAGACTAATAGACACAGTGTGCTGGATCAATAAGAGTCCTCATATCTGTGGAAGTGATTAATTGGACATTTAGTCATTTATCCCTTAAAACCCACTGCATTATCAGATCTTATTTTTCTGTCCATTACAGTGGTCAGGAGTTGCAGCCAAACTCCAGATTACAAACGTTCTAATAGTAAGTAGATCACTCTTTTGTTATACTTGTAATATGTGATGTACTTTGTAGCCTTTCAGGTTATGATGTGTAACACCCCCCCCCCCCCATTTTCCAGTGTCTGAGGTGACGATTGTTCTGCTGGGGAAGAATGTTCCAGAAACTAGCAGAGTCGGAAATTTCATACTGGGAAGTGACGTGTTTGAAACTGAAGATCCTCCACCTACAGTAGAGCACCACAGTGAGAGAGTCAGAGGGCATGTGGAGGGGAGATACATCACCCTCATCAACTCACCCCACCTGCTTCAGACTGAACTCACTCAAGAGGAACTGACTAAGAGAGTGAAAGAGTGTGTATCTCTGTCTGCTCCTGGACCCCATGTGTTTTTAGTTGTGATACAACCTGACCACTTTACAAAGAAGGACAACAGTGGATTGAAATACATACTAAATCCCTTCAGTGAAGAAGCTCTGAGACATACCATTGTGATAACTACAGACTATGGCAATACATCACATGATGATGCTGAATATAAGAGAAAGAGTGTGGAATTTAAAAAATTACTGATAGAATGTCATGGGAGACATCAGATATTTGAACAGATGGACATTACCAACCGTGAGCCAGTTCAGGAGCTATTTGAGAAGATTGATAAAATGGTCAAAGAGAACAGGGGAGCTCATCTTACGTGGGAGATTTTTGAGGAGTCTGTACAGAATGAAGACAAACCTGTAACACAGAAAGGTAAGAGAACTGGAATAATACAGGAAGTCATGGGGTTTAATGCGAGGGATCAGGCAGGATGCTGACACAAGCGTTCATAAAAATTGCGCTATATTAGCTACAAAGCGCACTTAGCAAACACAGCAAGAAACAAACACGGAGCAGGACTCAGACAAAGACAAGCACAGATCACAACACAAACACACATTAAATACCTAGACATAACAAGAATCAAGTGTGCCATATTATGATAACGAAATGGGTTATGAACACGCACCTGTAACCACACCCAAAGGAAGACCACACATGGCACATTACATTACATACACACGCCCAAAGGGAGGGGTCACAGGCTACATCATGACAGACCCCCCCACCAGGGGAAGCTCCTCCGGGAGCGCCTACAGCATCCATAGAGCCCTGGACCTACAACCTCAAGCAGTCCTGGGGCTACCGGGAACCAGGAGCCTCCGGGATTCTCCCACCCCTCGGGGAAAGAAAGCAGTTTAGAACACCCTCCCTGGGAAGACAAGGGAGAAAACATTAGGATACTGGGACAGTCACAGACACATACATGGGCACATTCAACACAACAGGTATGAATGGGAACAGAGGATTAGGGAGAAACATGGGGACAGACAACCACACAGGCACAGACGAAGGCGCACATGCAAACTCATTCCCAGGATGCCACACTGGGAAAATCACGATCAACATGGGTGGCAGTCCTGGGTTTACTGGTGTTGCCATGGGCGCCGATCTTTTGGGTCACCCAGTGGGACTACTGAGATGCGTGTCAATCCTGGGTGCAACTGGAGGGTGCGACCCGCCTTTGGGTGCTGCTGCAGATGGCGCACCGTGTCAAGGAGTCACTGGGGGGATACGCACCGACTCTGGGCAGTGCTGGGGAGCTCACACCTGAGGCTGGTCACTAGTTGAGGTGATCTGGGCTGATCCACAAATAGGAAGTCCGGCTGCACCCAGTCCCCCTCGATCTCCTGATCCGAGGGAGAGGAGAAGATATCCATCTCCCTATCCTCCGGTGGACAGGGATTGGGGACCTCCATAATATTCTCCCTGTTCGCGGAAGGGGAGCGTGGGCAAGCTAGCCTCCACTACAGAGCCCTCTGATAGGGGAAGGCTTACTCCCTCGCCTAGGCAACACTCGTTTGGCTCAGAGTACTCTGACAGATGCAGGCTAACCGTCCTGCCTGGATAGTACTTACATTATTCAGAGTACTCTGACGGGAGTGGACTAGCTTTCCTGCCCAAATAGTACTCAAGTCTGTTCTGGATGCTGTTGGGCTAGCTCTTCCACCGATGTAATTCACTGTGTCCATCAAGTACTGATATCCCCACCCTGGTAATCTACAGTCTCTGCCGAGTATTCTGAGGGTGGTGGACTGATCTCCCCAACCAGGTAGTCCACAGTCTCTGTGGAGTATTCGATGGCAGCGCACTAGCTCAGAGGTATGTGTTCATCCCACACATGAACACCAGCCAAGACCACGGCAGGTGATAGTGTTCTCCAGGGAGGGTTGTGCCATGGAGGGGAGGAGCCCCTTGCTGACTGACTGGCTTGCGCTGCTAAGTTAATGAAGTCTCTATAAAAGCCAGCCAGCTCAAGAGTGTGTTTTTCCAGGTACTCCTCAAGGCGATATCTGTGGCAGCATTTGGGTGCACAGGGGAGAGTGCACGATAGCGCTGCCCCTTCTTTTTCCCCACGTGATTAGCTCTCTTCATCCTGCATGTTGGGCTCGTCTTTATGTAACGTGACGGATCAGGCAGGATACCGAGACAAACGTTCATACAAATAGCGCTTCAGTAGCTACAAAAAAATGGCTGTGCACTTAGCGCTTAGCAAACACACAACGTGAACCACACATGGAGTAGGACAAAGCTGAGCACAGATCACAACATAGACACACATTAAATACCAAGTACACCACATTACGATAGTGAGACAGGTGCAACAAATGCACACGCACACATAACCACACCCAACGGAAATACATATATGGACAGAAACTGATGCAGACCACACATACACACGCCCAAAGGGAGGGGTCAGGGGCTACATCGTGACATGGGCTTTTCTTTAAATCTAAAATAACGTATTTTGAAAGAAGTGCTGATTTGAGTAAAAACATCCATCCAGGGTTCATGAGTTAGTTCATGAATCACATATTTCTGACCTTTCTGTTGCCTGTTTTCTATTAGTCTTTTCAGTTGTTTGCCTGTTATGGGTTTGTAATTTATTGTAGATCAGTCCATCTCAGTATGTCACAAACAGAAGTAAGACCGGACACTTAAAGATGTTTACCAGTGAGCATCTTTTATTTTCAGTGGTGAGATCCAAAAATCATTTAATAGGCAAGGGTCAGTTTCCACAGTGCAGACAGCCAAGTCAAAAGGGGTAGTTGGTGAATCAGTTCTAAACATTCGATAACAGGGCAGACAAACCAGACAGAGGTAAGATAGAAGCAGTCATCAAAACAAAGGAAATGGTCAGAGATGAGTGGAATTCACTAATAAGGTTATGGGGTTATGAGGTTATGGTCATGGATGAATGGCACAACAATGGGCCTCAGGACCTCGTAACGATATCTCTGTGCATCTAAAAAATGCAGCTGTGTTCGTGGTCCATAACCTACGCCTGCACATACCATAACCGCCGTCACCATGGGCCACGCGATTCACAACAGTTGACATCAGCAAACTGCTCACCCAGACGACGCCATACAAGCAGTCAGCCATCTGCCCTGTACAGTGAAAACCGGGATTCATCCGTAAAGAGAACACCTCTGCCAGACGTCATCGAAAGTGAGCATTTGTCGGTTATGATGACGAACGGCAGTCAGGTGGAGCCCCCGATGAGAACTACGAGCATGCAGATAAGCTTCCCTGAGACAGTTCCTGACAGTTTGTGCAGAAATTCTTTGGTTATGCAAACCAGTTATTACAGCAGCTGTCCAGGTGGCTGGTCAGACGAGGTGAAGATGCTGGATGTGTAGGTCCTGGGCTGGTATGGCTGGCTGGTATGGCTGGTTACATGAGATCTGCAGTTGTGAGGCCAGTTGGAGTTTTCCCGTGAAAAATGGGAACAACCAAACCAAAACTGTTTTTAAACTGCGGTTTAATTTTTTTTCAGTGTACAGTATGTATGTTATGCTTATCACACAGATCCATCACCCTGTGGGAGAAGAAGTTTATCCCCTCCTCCCTTCAGTAAGTAACACTATATCCATCTTTTTTGGACTGTTGTAATCTGTGTGCTGTGTTCAATTAACTGTTTCATGTCTCCTGCCCTATCAAATGTTCAAGATGTGAAGGGATTTTGAAAGGTTCAGTCATGGTCTGTACATGTGAAAACACTGGACTTGGGTAACATTCTTGTAAGAAAATTAAGTGGTAAATAGAAAATGTCTAAATAAAAAAATGTCAAAGCAGGCTATTTTCTAAATAGTGTAAAATAACATTTTCCTTGTTTATCTACAATAAACATGATTATGCACATCATAATGTTCACACTGGATCATTTGAGTCACATTCCGTGTCCGACTACGTTTTTCAGAAGCCACCTGCCAGGAGCCCATCTGTTGCTCCTGTCACGATCTGCCCTGCTCCTCCTTTCATTTCGTGCCTGTTTGTTTTGTTCTGTGTGTTCTTAGTCCCGCATTATATTTTGTATTCCCTGCCCCTCGTTAACTATGTCAGGTGTCTCGTGTTAATTCTGTGCTATTTATATCCTCAGTTTGTTTTGCTACGTTGCTGGTTATTTTGTCTTTGTGATACGTGTCGGGTTTCTGCCAACGTACTTAGTACTTCGTGTTTCTGCTTCAGCCCTGTGTTTATTCGTGTTCTCCATTGTATTTTATGTTCTCGTTAGTTAGTTCCTGTTTAAGTATGTCTCTTCGTAGTGGTTATGTTTATTTGTCGGATTCCCAAACGGACTTGACCCAAGCCTGCCTGTACGACACACTTCTTTCGGTATGCCCTTCAATAAATCTCGCTCTCCTCAGCGCTTGTGTCCGCCATTTATATCTACGCCGCGCCCAGCGTTACAGCTCCATTCTGTTCCACCAATCACAACACTTTCATCCATCTCCCCTGATTACTAAATGTTTTCCTGTCTCTCATTATCTCTGAGTATTTAACCTGTTTGTTTCACTCATTCATTGTGAAGTATTGTTATGTCTTTTCTCTACTGAGTGGTACCTGTTCACGCATGTTTGATTACTGGTCTGTTATGGGTCTGTTATGACTCCTTGATATCATTTCTAACCATTCATGCGTTTGTGTGCCTGCCCCTTATATGGTTTTGCATATGAAAGAAAACTGAAAGATTACAACCTTTTGCTCATAATAACTGAATTCAGACTTTATTATGAGAAATTCTGTAAAGTGGTTAAATGCTAAATATCGATTATGCCATAAAATTAATAAGACCAGTCTTTAAAATCTTTATTTATCTACATCACTACTAGCGTTAGCTAACTAGCAAGATACAGATGTCGTGCCTAAATGTGAACATAGCTGTATACGTCCACGTTATACTGAGCGATATTGTAAAATAGCATTCATTTAGCCATCAATCTTTTTTGCTTCTTCATCAAAACCTCATCTTCAAGCTACATTCATCGCTGCTATGTACTGTATATCGCTACGTTACCTATGTAGCTAGCTAGCTAGTATAAGGTGTCGCTTCAGCAGCTGTTTGCAAAATATGATCCGCAAAACAATTCAGCTTGCCAGCAAAAAGCTTGCCAGCCAACCAGATGTCGAATGAGAACAGAAGGTTCTGTCTTCTTTCGATACTACATAGGTACTAGTGATGTCATGATGATGTATTGGTCATTTAATAAATGACACACAAGTCTCCCAATCACATGAGGGGAGTGCAGGTGTAAATCTTAGTGACACACGAGTGTACAAATTTAGGCATTATTTTGAACCTCTATTCATTGGTTCATAACTCCTACTATGGCCGAAATTTAAAGGGCCAGACTTCAGTTTCATGAAATGTTTTGAACCACGTTTCTACAATGTCTTTGCATAGAGATGTTAATAAAAACAGAGATTAGAACATAGATTAGGACACGGTGCCGCATCAGTGGACCTCCGAGGGTTAATGTGCCCGTGTTTGTTCCTGTAACTGTCTCTGTCCCCTTGTGTTCCCAGGAAGGCAGTTTTAGGCTGGCCCATGGACAAACTTCCCCCAGGGGGGGGCTGATCCTGGGATTGTCCCAGTGACTGCATGTCCATGCTCTTCATTGTGTGTTTGGGGTTGTACTGCTGGCGCTGAGCCCTACAAAATGGCCTGCAAACATTTCAGTGATGATCTCATTAGCTCAGGAGAAAAGGTTAATGAGGTCACTCTGTCATAGAATGCAGACTGGTTGCTTTCAAAGGGTAGTGGTGCTCTTAAGTTTTCTTCTGTTAACCATGATTACCTTCAAGCAAACCTCCAAGTGCAGTCATCACTGCCTAGCATCAAAAGGGTCTCACATGCAAGGACATTGCTGCTTGTAAGATGCACCACAATCAACCATTTATCCAATCAGCAAGAATGGCAAGCAGAGTGGTTCAACTGCAGTGAAGATCCCAAGAAAGTTAAGCAAGCGTCAGGACGTCTCCTAAAGAGGATGCAGCTATTAGATCGGGACACCACCAGTTCAGAGCTTGCTCAAGAATGGCTGAGGGCAGGTGTGAGTGCATCTGAATGCATAGTGGCACAAAGGTGTTTGGAGGATGGCTTGGTGCCACTTCTCTCCACGAAACACATCAAGATGTGTAGTGCTCACCTTTTCTTCTCCAGACAATCACTGTGTTATACCAACAGTGAAGCATCCTGAGATGATTCATGTGTGGGGTTGCTTCTCATCCAGGGGAGTGGGGTTTGCTCAAAGTTTTGCGGAAGAACACTTCCATGAATAAGGAATGATATCAAAACAACTTCTCCCAATGATCCCGGAGATGAACAATGGTTTTTCAGCAAGATGTCACAGAGTAAAAGTGGTAACCACATGGCTCATTGAAATGTTGAGTCCATGGTTAGAAAACTCCCCAGATCTCAATCCCATTGAGAACATGTGGTCAGTCCTCAAAAAGAGGGAGGACAAACGAAAACCCAGAAACTCTGATCAACTCCAAGCACCGATTAGGCAAGAATGGGTTGCCATCACTCGGGTCTTAGAAGAAAGAAGAAGGGTCAACACTGTAAATATGAAGTGTTTGCTTAAAGTGGATGTATTTGTCAATAAAAAGTAAAACAATGTATGGAATGATTATAATTGTGCTTCATTATACCATCTAAACATCTGACTGAGGCAGCAACCTTTCTGAAAACCAAAATTTGTGCCATTCTCAAAACTTCTGGCCACGACTGTATATCCTCAACATTACAGTTCCTGGCTGTGTAACAATAATACACACACCAGTAAGGTAAAGCTGGGTGCATGGTAGGAGTTTCTTATGAAATAGGGTGTGTGTGTACTTACTGTCAGCATGAGGGTCAGTGCGTTTCATGGATCTGGGGTGATGTAGGAGAGATGATGACAGCAGTTCTTGGGTCTGGGGTGTTAAGTGTCCTTGTTGAATCAGACAGTAACATGAAAACTACTAAACCATATTCCTTTAAAATGATTAAACACTTCACTATTTCATTTTTTAATTTGTGGTTTTGCTCTTTTAATTTCAGTGTGTCCAAAGTTGAACCTGATTCTGTGTGGGAGTGACGGAGCAGTGAAGACCTCCATATCAGACCTCATACTGGGCCAGAGAGAGCAGAGTCCAGAGCCCAGATCAGTGTGTGTGAGAAGGGAGGGAGAAGTATGTGGACACCTGCTCACCCTGGTGGAGATGCCAGCTCTCTACAACACTCAGCTCTCAGAGGAGGAAGTGATGCGTGAGACTTTCCATTGTGTCTCTCTCTGTCATCCTGGAGTCCACGCTTTCCTCTTCATTGTTCCTGTTGATCCCCTCAGTGCTCAAGATAAAGGAGAAGTGGAGAGGATCCAGGAGGTCTTCAGCTCTGAGATCAACAATCACACCATGGTTGTGATCATTACAGAGACCCTGTGTGATACTTTACAACTCTCTGAAACAACTCAAGTGTTTATTGATCGCTGTAGAGGACGTTATCATGTGATGTCACCCAGTTCAGATACATCAGAGTTACTGCAGAGGGTTGAACAGATGGTGTGGGAGAATAAAGGAAGCTGCTACACTACAGTCATGTGCCTGAACACACAGATGGAGACAGGACTGAATCACCAGGCAGAGATGAAGAGGCACATCTGTGAAATCAAGAGCAAGATTAAGAGATTGTTTAAGGGTAACAACAACATTAACATATTCTAAAAAACATCTGACTAAACAGTACTGGAAATTTACTGCACATTAGACCTAGTGCATGAATGTAAATCACATTTAACTCAGTATGATACTCTAAAGGGCGTGGTCATTTATGTTCATTTCACAGACATTTTACAACCTTATTTGAAGAATATATATTTTATATTTTTATATCTTTTTTAAATACTGTGTAAAAACTCTGTAAAGACTGAATAAACATTCCAGTATTCTTTTTAATTCCTTGCAGCATTAAGAGCAAGCAGTCATAGTCTCCGTATCATTCTGCTGGGAAAGACTGAAGCTGGGAAGAGTGCTACAGGAAATACCATCCTGGGGAGAGAAGTCTTTAATGCTGGTGCAGGATGTAAGTCAGTTACCAGAGTGTGTCGGAAAGAGTCAGCTGAACTTAATGGAAGACTGATCAGTGTGATTGACACTCCGGGACTGTTTGATATGGAGCGTGATAATGAGGAAATAAAGAGAGAGATCAGCAACTGCATCTCTATGATATTACCAGGACCCCATGTCTTCCTTCTGGTGCTGAAGGTGGGACAACGTTTCTCAAAAGAGGAGAAAGATGCTGTGAAAATAATCCAAGATATATTTGGTGAAGGGTCTGTAAATTACATCATAGTATTATTCACTGGAGGAGATATGTTGGAGAACGTGACCATTGAATACTACTTAAGAAAATCTGGATCTGAAATGATGTACCTAATTGAACAATGTAGTAACGCATACCATGTGTTCAACAACAAGGACGCCAGAGACCACAACCAGGTCACCATGCTCCTGGATAAGATTGACGCTATGGTAGCAGTGAATGGAGGGAACTGCTACACTAATGAAATGTTCAAGCAGGTAGAGAGAGAAACACAAGAAGAACAGGAGAGAAAACTGAAGGAGAGAGAGAAAGAGATAGAGAGAGAGAAAGAAGAACTGAAGATCCAATATGAAACAGAGATAGAGAGCATGAAGAAAATCAAACAAGAGGAGAAACAGAATCAATGTGATGAGAGAAAGAGAAGAGAGGAGTTTGGTGAGAAAGAAATGGAAGAAAAAGAGCAAAGACTTACTGCTGTTAAAAAAGAAGAAGAATATGAAAAAAGATGGAACTATTATCAGAAAAAGACTGAAAAAATAGAGAAAAGATTATGCACATATATGGAAAGGCAGAGAGAGGACTTTAAAAGACAAATATATAAGGATCAATTAAAAAGGGAACAGGAGAATGAGAAAAGGAGGGAGAGAGAAGAGAGAGAGAGGAGAGAAAGAGATAAGATGGATGAGAGACACAGGAGGGAAAGAGAAGAATTAAAAGCTGAGATCCAGGAGCTGAAGAAAAGAGAACAGAGTAATGAAAGGATGAGGGAAGAGGAGGAAAAGAAGAGATCCGATCTAGAGGATAAATTAAAGCTCGCAGAGGACACACACAGAATGGAGAAAGAATTAAATCATCAACTGCAGAAAGAGCTGGAGATTAAAGTCCAAGAGGAAGTAAAAACTAGAGAAACACTCATGGCCAAACATCAGCAGGAAATGGAAACAATGATGATGATCATGGAGAAGGACAGACTGGAAGAGGAGAAGAAAAGAGATCAAGAAAGAAAAATTGCTGAAACATTTAGAGAGCAGGAACAACAACTTAAAGCCAAACACAAAGAGGAAATAACTGGGATGAAAAAAAAGGAGGAGCTAGAGCGAAAAGTATTTGAGGAAAAATTAAAACATGCAGAAGATGGAATGGCTCATTTTAAAGAGTGTCTGCGAGAAGAAAAACAGATGAGAGAAAAGTGTCAGAGTTCTTTAGACACAATAATGCAAGAGGGCATTCTGAAAATACACCAGGAACAGTATAATGACCACAGAAAAAAAGATATTGAGGAAATGAAGATGTGTTGTACTCAGAACATTCATCAAAAGGTACATTCCCTGATATAAATAACTTTCTCATAACCACACTAAACTGCGTATTTCCCACATTAGAGTCATAAGTAGATACTGTCACTCAGTCTTTGTTTTGTTAAAAATATCCCACATGCATTTGGTTTAGTATTGGTTTAGAATAAATGTTGAATAAACATAAAAATTAATTTAAGAATGTAGTTAATTAATGTAATTAGGATACCCGACACCTGAGGATCGTTTGTCTGTCTATATATGTCTTGTCTTTATGGCAGAGGGATATCTTTACTGTCCATACTTAAACATAATACAGCAACAGAGTCTCAAGGCATGCAAATGAACGAAAGTGCAAGGTGCTGAGTGAATAACAAAGCATTAAGCTTCCGCAGTCTCTCTCCTGAACAGATAAGCAGTAGTCCTTCCAACAGTGCTTCACTTTGTTTTAGGTTTCAATGCACAGCACTGGAAGTCAGAATCTGTGAGCTTAAATAGGGAGTGAATTATGGATGGAAATGGGTAGCAGGTGAGAAAGGCGTGCCAGTAGGATGGAGACTGGGATCGTGGGAGTGGTTTGGTGTGTGTGCAGGAAGAGGGGCATGGTTCATGTGTGAGTGGGCATCTCCCATGTGGGATGGGACCGGCTCACCATGATAACATTATCTAACGTTATCTTTTGTGTTATACAGTGTACTCCACTGGCATTCACATTATATGTATATGATTCAGTACAAAATAAATATTTAAATGATTGTCCATTTTTGTTCTGTAAAGCTACAATAGATTGTATTTCTAAAGAATAAATATAGAGATATAACCATGTTGCATTTTATTTTTCCCAGGGAGAGGAATTGGCAAAATTGGGACGAGTAATGAGCAACCTTAACCTTCCAGATTGGCACCATAAACAACTGACAGCTGCTGACTTCATTCAGATTACCGAGTGCTCACGGAACTGTTCTGCTCATAAGACTAATGTAATACAGACCTTCCTAAATCAGTTATTAAAGATGGATTACAGAGCAAGATACTGCATTAAGACAGAAAACTATCAGACAAATGGCTCAGATAACAATAGCAAACAAGAGTTAGAAACAAACCCCATGGATGTCCAGATGGCAGTGCTCCACTGCTCAGATAGGTTCCTAAAACAGCTCATAGTGACCAAACTGTCCCAGTGTCAGTACGCTCTGCCTCTGTTAGTGCCTGATCCCTTCACCAGAGAGATTGAGTTTCCTGTGTGGACATTTAGGCAAATCAGGAAGAGCTGGAAGACAGTAAATGGCAGTAAAGAAATACTGATTGTCATGGCAGAAACTCCAATGGTGGCATTCTTCAGACTGGGCTCTGTGTCCACATCCAAGTCTCAGCTGATGAACAGTCTGATCAATGAAAGACACAACACATTCTTCCACAGACACTGCCCAGGCAGCACCAAAACCCGTCTACTGATGGATGGAGTGGTGGAGATCGCCTGGTACCTCCCATCTGGAAACAGCACTGATCGTTTCCCTGACTGTGTAGCATTCTGTAATCTCCATGGTGATGCAGGAGCCTGTGAGAAGCAGTATAAAATTCTAACTAAGATGGCTTCTGTGAATGTTGTTTTATTGCCTGATTTTGGTCAGAGGAACCATCACAAGGGTTTGATAAGACAGCTCTTCAGCTGCCCCAAGCCACTGATTTGTCTCATGACTGATGACAACTCTACTAGGAGAGAGATGGGACATGGGAAGTATATCATTGGCCTAAAGGATAGAAACCAACATACTTTAAGTGAAGAAATGAAACACACCATAAGGGCATGTCTGTCAATGCAGCCCACCACCTTTAAATTAGAGGAACTGGCCAAATACACAGGACTCAGGCTAGATGAAGATAATGGAGTCTGTAAAACAGGTAAGGAGGCTGCCCTCAAGATGATGTACCTGCTGAAGGGTGTGGAACTGTCTGATGTCAAAGAAAAATATCTGCCCTATCAGGGAATAAAGTGGCATGAATGGTGTCGTAAGAACAAGGAGCTACATCGATCTTTTGAAAAGGACATAGAAAAATACAAGAGTAACCTGAGAGAAGAAATGAAGAAACTACGTGAACAGCAGCAAGAATATGGTGTAAGCACACTTATGGATTTGTTTATCAAAGGATTTAATTCCTCAGACTGCAATGAGAATCTTTATCTCTTGAAATGGATTGAGATCTTTCTCAACAAGTTAACAATAGCTCATCTCTGCACATTACATCAAAATTATCATGCGATATGGTCAGATGTCTTGAACTCAAAGAACTGTAATAAATCAGAACAACTAGAAAAGGAAAAAAAGCTTTCAAAAATCTCAGAGGATCTTAAGAGTGCATCTTTTGGCTTAGAACACTTCCTGAGGGAGATGGGTCAGATATTTGAATCATATCAATCTCTGAAAACTGGGAAAACAGAAAACAAAGAAAATTCAAGCGTTTCTTCATTTCCTACATTTGCTGCACACCTTGTGATTTATGGATACCCATTTGAGCTGATGGATGGAGATGCTGGTCATGTTCCTCTGGTTTGGGTTTCAGCAGTTCTAGATGAACTCATAAAGATCCTTGGGGACCAGAGAATCTTTGTGTTGTCAGTCTTGGGGATCCAGAGCTCTGGTAAATCCACCATGCTCAATGCCATGTTTGGACTCCAGTTTGCAGTCAGTGCAGGCAGGTGCACCAAAGGAGCCTTCATGCAGCTGGTCAAAGTTTCACAGGAGATGAAGGCAGAGCTGAAGTTTGACTACATTCTAGTTGTTGACACTGAAGGTCTTAGAGCCTTAGAGCTGCCTGGAATGTCACAAAGACATCATGACAATGAATTGGCAACATTTATTGTGGGTCTGGGAAATATGACTTTGATCAACATTTTTGGAGAGAACCCTGCTGAGATGCAGGACATCCTTCAGATTGTTGTTCAGGCCTTCCTTAGGATGAAGATGGTGAAACTGAATCCAAGATGCATGTTTGTACATCAGAATGTTTCAGATGTTACAGCAGGGCAGAAAAGCATGGAGGGAAGAAGACGCTTACTAGAAACATTAGATGCAATGACAAAACTAGCAGCCCAAGAAGAATGTTGTGATGCAGAATGTTTCAGTGATATCATTGCATTCAGCATAAACAATGATGTGAGGTACTTTTCACAGCTGTGGGAGGGGAGCCCACCCATGGCTCCCCAAAACCCACAGTACAGTGAAAATGTTCAGGAGCTGAAGAACACCATACTGTCCCATGCACCAAACTGTTCCATCTTAACACTTTCACAGTTTAAAACCTGTCTTGGAGACCTCTGGAATGCACTTCTTTATGAGAACTTTGTTTTCAGTTTCAGAAACACACTGGAGATTGCAAAGTACAGAAAATTGGAAGAGGAATATGGGAAATGGACATGGAGCCTCAGGAGTGCAATGCTGAAAATTCAAGACAAACTCCACACCAGAATCAACAACAGCCACCTGAAAAAAATTGAGTACTCAGACCTAGTGGATAAAATGAAAATGAAATTTAATGAAGTGCAAGAATCACTGAAATGTTACTTTGAAAAAGAACAAGAAATGGGAGACATTCTTCAACAATGGAGAGGACTTTTTGAAAAAAAGGTTAACGAGCTGCATGAGGAAATTGTGCAACAAGCCAAAAGAGAGCTTAATGAAATAATTTACCAAAAAGACACATGTAGAAAACTAGAAGAACAAAAATCACAGTACGAGGCAAAACTTTTTGAGAAGAGCAAAGAACTTGCCTTGGACCTTAAAAAGAAAGTCATTGAAGAAACTGAGATGAAAACACATTTTGATTCAATGTGGGTTAAATGGGTCTTTGAGTTGACTGAAAGCAACCTATATTTGAACAAAATTAACATAGAAGAAGATGTCTTTAAAATCCTGTCTGAAAAATATGATCATAAACTTATATTTAGTAGAAGCCATGAAAAACACAGGGACATAACCCTGTTTGGTGATTATACCAAATATATAAAACAAAAACAAAAGCATTCAGGAACTTTTTTTCTTCACAAACTTTACAAGGTGAGGATGAAAATTTAATTAGGAAAATTATGATTGATGTCATTAACAAAACTAAAGATCTAATTAAGTCAAAACCAGTTGCAAAAATGGGCTATAGATCATCCTACATTCAAGAGATTAATGTACTAGTAACTGAAACACATAGCAGAACACAAATTACCAAAATATGAATTCAACAAGGTGTTCTCAGTGGATCTGTCTATGCATGCATGTTACATAGCAGGAAAGGAGTTTGCAGAGCAACACAAGAAATTCAGAGAGACCAATGATCCTGTGATCTATCTAGAGAAGATGAAACCAGAATACTATAATGTCTTTGAGAAATTCTGCAAAGGTACCTCATCTACAGCAGTATCTGGAGGTATAATTTGCAGAAAACTTGATGAGTCCATCCTGCAGAGTGTCTACAACAGAACTGCCAGTGATCTGGCTGACGAAATGAGATCAAACCTCCCAATATTTAGTGGAAACAGATCAAATCTGGAAAAGCACATTCTTAAGTCACTGGCAGAAAAGGAGGACTTTGAGAATTTCAAGATTTACTTGTTAAATCCTCGGCAACACTTTGAGAACTTCATTAAAGATGAGGTTCAAAAGTACATAACAAAAGAGAATCC
Source organism: Brachyhypopomus occidentalis (assembly GCA_020368025.1). Classification (NCBI taxonomy): domain Eukaryota; kingdom Metazoa; phylum Chordata; class Actinopteri; order Gymnotiformes; family Hypopomidae; genus Brachyhypopomus; species Brachyhypopomus occidentalis. Next base: position 474,480 of record JAGXOD010000106.1, read on the forward strand.
CAGAGCCATGGAAAAAATGAGAGAGATCATTGCTTACAAACAGCAATGTGTGATCACTGCAGCAAACACTGCAACACGTGTGATCACTCAGGAAAAAGGAAACGTTAATACATGGCTGGAGAAATTTTCAGATGTCCTCAAAGATGAGCTGGAATATAATACTGATCACCTAAGTAGCGATAACTGCCAGGGCGTCTGCAATTTCCAGTTACTCGCAGATGTGGTAAAAAAAGAAATCTCTGTAATTACTAAAGACCTGAACAAAAAAATAACCAGTCTGTCTGATCTTAAAATGGAAAACTTAAGAAAGAGGCCTGATGACATTCTGATTGAGCACTTCTGCAGGTGTTGCTGGGTTCAGTGTCCATTTTGTAGAGCCATCTGCACCAACACAATGGAGGATCATGGTGGAGATCACAATGTCCCTTTCCATCGGGCAGATGGAATCACTGGCATATCTTTCAGAGGTACAACAAATCTTGGTACTGATTTCTGCACAACTCTTGTGCAAAGTGATAAGCAGTTTTACCCCAATAAATCAGATTGGATTGTATCATACAAACAATACAGAACAGCAGGAGGAACGTTTGCAGACTGGAACATCACTCCTGATAATTCTGAGCTCCCATACTGGAAGTGGTTTGTGTGCAGATTCCAGAAAGACCTGGAGAAATTGTATAAGAAAACATTCCAGGGAAGTGGTCAGATTCCAGATGAATGGAGAAAGTACACAAAGAAAGATGCCATTGAGAGTTTGGATAAATACATTTAAATTTAATTATAAAGATATTGTACAGAAATCACAAAAATAATCATTACATATACTAATTACAGTCTTATAAGATTATGGATTATGCAGTATATAATCAGTATTACTACAGAATGGTTGCATGTGTCACAGAGGGGAAAATATCCTAAAGTGGGTGTTTTTTTTAAATTGACCATCTCACCTGGTTGTAATGAGTGTGGGACTGGTTCTTCACACTGTAGCCATTTGTATGTTGTCATTAGCACCCAGTCCTCTGAGTGGCATTGGTGAGGTCTTATTTTATTGTGCATGAATTGATGGATGTGCATGTTTAGCTGACTCTAGACTAGAATATAGCAATGGATCAGTGGTGCTAAATGAAGCTCCCCCCCCAAATTTTAACTATTTTAATGTCTCTAGAGAAAATAAGAGAGGTGGTGGTGTTGCATGTTTTTATCATAAAGCTGTAAGCAGATTTCATTAGGGGAATATCCTACGTTTGAGTATCTGGCAGTACAACTGAACAGTACTCATACAGTTCTATTAATTGTTATCTATCATCCTCCCAGACTACATACAGACTTTCTTGAAGATTTTGCTGAAATGCTTTGTAGGATTTTAGTTGATTTTGATTATGTTTTAATCACTGGGGATTTTAACATCCACATGGATATACCCACAAATCAAATCACCTCTGAGTTCATGAGGATGCTTAACTCTTTTGATCTCATGCAACATGTATCAGGTCCAACTCATAGGCATGGCCACACGTTAGATTTGATTATTTCTAAATGCATAGATGTTAATAATACTGAAATGACTGATGTTGCAATCTCGGATCATTTTGGTGTATTTTTCAATGCGTCATTACCTATTAGAACACTCAGTGAAAAGCGCACAATAACCAAGCGTTATCTCAGTGCTGGCAGTGCCGTGGCCTTCACGGACATGATACAGTCCCTCCCTCCCCTCTTAGAAACAGGGAGTGAACTAGTTGAAACATTCACTCACAGAGTTAGGAACTGTATTGACCGCAGGTAATTAAAACTATTTCTGGTAGAATTAAGATGCCCTGGAGAAACACTCCATCTATTGTAAAACTTAGGTAAGATTGCAGGCAGGCTGAGAGACGCTGGCGAACGTCAAAATTGGAAGTACATTTTGAAATTTATAAAACAACATTGAATAATTACAACAGTGAAGTAAAATCAGCACGGAAAAAATACTTCTCTACTTTGATCGATTCATCCAATAATTCAGCTGTCTTATTCAGAAGTATAGACCGGCTAGTAAACCCCACTTCCCGTGTCTTCCCTGAATCTGTCTCAGTTGAAAAATGTGACGAGTTTGCAATATTTTTTAGAGACAAGATAACTAGTATAAGGCAGAACATAGCAACAAGCACAAATACACCATCAACCTTGATACCAGTTACGCAACCTAACTGTTATATGTCTGATTTCCAAGAAGTTGACATGATAACACTAATTGATGTGATTTCATCACTAAAATCTTCTACATGTGAACTGGACCCTTTACCAACATACTTTTTCAAACAGGTTCTGAGCTCATTATCTAATGATGTTCTAATGATTGTTAATCAGTCTCTCCAACTGGGACAGTTCCCTAATATTCTTAAAACTGCAGTGGTTAAACCACTACTAAAGAATAGAAATCTTGATCCCACAATTCTCAATAATTATCGATCTATATCTAACCTTCCTTTTCCTAGCAAAATCATTGAAAAAGTTGTGTCAACCCAGTTGAATGATTATGTTAAAATAAACCAAATAAATGACACTTTTCAGTCTGGTTTCAGAGCTCTCCACAGCACTGAAACAACACTAGTTAAGGTAGTAAATGACCTGAGATTGAATAAAGATGCAGGTAAACTCTCAGTCCTTTTTCTGCTAGATTTAAGTGCCGCTTTTGATACTGTTGATCATGAAACACTTCTTGATCGACTACAGAGCTGGGTAGGCCTTAGTGGCTTAGTTTTAGAATGGTTTAGATCGTATCTAACTGGGCGCGATTACTATGTTGCATTAGGTACTTCCTCCACACATCAAAAAATAACTTGTGGGGTACCCCAAGGATCAATTCTTGGGCCTTTACTGTTCAACCTATATATGCTTCCGTTACCACATATCATTAACAAACATGGCATTAGTTATCATCAATATGCGGATGACACTCAACTTTACATTTCTCTAGAACCTAAAGCCCTAAAATCAATTAGCTCACTGTTTGAGTGCATAGGTGATATACAGACATGGATGTCTGACAATTTTCTGCAATTAAATAAAGAGAAGACAGAGGTACTTGTTCTTGGTAGTGACTCATAAAGGGAAGATGTTCAGACCTATTTAAATCAAATTAATCTGAAAGCCAAACAATATGTTAAGAACTTGGGCGTCACTTTTGATAATGAGCCAAGCTTTAACTCACACATCATGACCACATGCAAGACAGCTTATTTTCACCTCCGAAACATCGCTAAGGTCCGAGATATGCTCTCTCCTGCTGATAGTGAAAAACGTGTCCATGCATTTATCACATCAAGGCTTGATTATTGTAACGCTGTCTTATCTGCTCTCCCAAAGAGCTCGATTTCTCAGCTACAGCGAGTTCAGAATGCTGCTGCAAGGGTCCTGACCCGCACGAGAAAGAGGGATCATATTACACCTGCGCTCCACTCATTGCACTGGCTACCTGTCAGCTTTAGAATAGATTTTAAGGTTCTGGTGATGGTTTTTAAATGTCTTCATGGTCTTGCTCCTCTTTACCTCAGTGAAATGATAGATAGATGTGTTCCAGTCAGGTCTCTCAGGTCGTCAAACAGTAATCTACTGGTGATTCCTAAAAGCCGATTAAAGATTGGTGAGGGTGCCTTCAGCCGTTATGGCCCAAAACTCCTGAGGAGCTCAGAGACATTTCATCCCTGCATAGCTTCAAGAGGAGTCTTAAAACCTTCCTGTTTAGATCTGCTTTTAATTAAGCTATGTCTGTTGTACTAGGTTTCCATTTTATTTACTTTCTTCATCATTTTATTTAGTTACATTTTATGTTTGTTTTAATTATTTTAATAGTTCTATTTACCAAAGTACTTTATTACATAATTTTGTCTATTATCTTAAGAATTTGTCATTTTATTACCTTTATTTTATTACCTGTTTGTTTATTTTGTTTATTTTATTTCATTTCATTTATTTTTTTATTATTTCTTTTAATGTTTGCTTCATTTTAATGTTTTGATTTATTTAATCTGTAAAGCACTTTGAGTTGCATGTATTTTTTAAGTTCTGCTATTTTTCTGTAGAGTTGTGACATCACATGAACACCCATATACAGAAGACAATGAACCCCGAGGGTGAACACACAAACAAAACAACATATCCACGGCAATATCATGCATTAACACAAAACACCTGGGAAGGTAACGCCGTAAAGGTAAAGGGCGTGCTAAGAAACACAAAAATCACAATGTATGGCCATTGAATAATCATGTGTCTGTCTCACATTAAATGAGATATAGTTATATGTGAACTGATACGTTTGCCAATACGACCAAACCAACCAACCAAAGTGTTTTAGACCCAAGAACATCTGGATGAAACCCACAGAGACACAGCGAGAACACACCACATTCCAATGTGACTTGAGGCAGGGTTTGAATCCATATCCCCATAACTCTTGAGCTGTGTGACTATGACACTATGACATCTGAAGTGCCACCATGCTGCAAATTACTTACTTACTACAAATCAAAGGTTTCTAAATGACGGTATAGAAACAGGGCCACAATTCCCAGTGCATAACTTGATCGTGGCACTTGATGGTGACATCCTCCTTAAAAGAGAAGCTAAATTAAAAAATGACAATTTTACTGTGCATATGCTTACATTTAATAGATGTATTATTCAAAGTCACTTGAATGTCTTACCTATTCTGTCCTTATTGCATGTAGCTTAACACAACTTGTTAAACAGCAGGGCTTGAATAAAGAGCTGGACCAAAGGCGTGTCAGTGTCTTCAGTGTTTACTTTATCCAAAATTCCCAATTACATGTGAAACTTCAAACAAACATCACACATCTTAATACAATATACACTGACATTTGTACCCTGCTTTGTATCCACACATACATGAAACAGGAAGGCAGTTAACTGTACTAACAGGTCTCAGATATGTGAAATAATCTACTAATGCAGATCTTAAAACATGATACAAAAGGTTTTACTTACAAACAGTGGAAGGATGGGCAAAAACGTAAGGATGGATGAGGATGGATAGATGTAGGTAAAAGATTTACACCTGCTTCATCACATGTGCAACCCAATCTAAGATGGCCATATTGACCTTTGAACCTCACTATGTGACTAAACTAGAAAATCAGAATTGTGACAGAGCATTTAACGACATTGACAGTGCCACCTAGTGGCCGTAAAGGGGAATAACCAGAATATAAAAAAAACAGTCAGAACACTCCCCGTCTGGGATTGAAAAATACCATTATACCCTATCAATCATTATCGCCCTGTCTATGATGGTGACATGAGATAGATTATTTGAGAAATTGGTCTGAGAAGTCTTTGCAGTACCCCCTTTAGCAACTTTCAGCTCGACTTTCCTGACGTTTCCATCACTGGCAGGAAAAACTTGTGTTACACGAACCATAGGCCACTCGTTTCTCTTGACTTGAATTTCCTTCAGCAAGACTAAGTCCCCCTCTTTGACAGAAGACCTTTCAGTCTGCCATTTTCTGCGGCTCTGTAGAGTGCTGAGGTATTCAAGCCTACAGCGCTCCCAAAAAAACATTTGCAAGATGTTGTACTTGCTTCCATTTTTGTCGGAAGAGATCTTTGGTGTCGAATGTGCCTGGCACAGGAAGGAGAGGGACAGCCTTTTGTGTTAGCAACATGGCTGGGGTCAAGAGAGCAGGTGAATCAGGATCACTAGAAATGGGAGCCAAAGGTCTTGCATTCACTATTGCAGAGACCTCTGCCATAAGTGTAGACAACACTTCATGAGTGAGTCGTAACTGGGTGGTATGCAGGAGCATAGAGTCCAGTATACGTCGACAGATGCCAATCATCCTCTCCCAAGCCCCATCCATATGGGAGGCATGGGGAGGATTAAAAACCCAGCGACAGCCTTCCTCACTTAGATAGGTTTTAACACTTGGTTCCTCCAGGACCATGAGCAGTTCTTTACAAGCACCAACAAAATTGGAACCACAATCGGAGTATTTGTTTTACAGGGCCCCTAAGGGCAAAGAAACGTCAAAATGCGTTCAGAAAGCTAGATGTGTCCATTGTTTCAATCAACTCAATATGGACAGCACGGACACACAGGCATGTGAAGATGACTGCCCATTGTTTGTTACTTGCATAGCCTCCTCGAGTGTGCTGAGACACGACTGCCCATGGTCCAAATACATCCAGCCCAATATACTGTAGGTAAAAGGAGGATCTATTTTGAGGCGGTCCTCAGGGAGATCAGCCATTTTTTGTTCTATGGTTTTTCCTCTGAGCCTCTTGCACCGAAGACACTGGTAGATGACCCTATTAATGCACCTTTTTGCACCAACAATCCAGAATCCTGCACTTCTTATGGCTCCTTCTGTAAAAAGATGGCCTTGGAGCTTAATCCGCTCATGAAAGTGGTTCACAAGTAGAGAAGCGATGTGGCTTTTGCCAGGGACAATGATGGGATGTTTCTCATCAAAGGGTACCTGCGCATTATCCAGCCTTCCCCCAATTCTCAGAAGGCCTTCATCATCAATTATTGGATGTAATTTCCTCAACTTATTTCTCTTTGAAATTTATTTTTCTGCCTTCAGAAACGTTAACTCACCTGTATAGACTTCTTGCTGTACACATCTAAGGATAGCACTTTTTGCTTGAGATAGTTCATCTATGGTGCGAGGCCTTGGACAATAGTGCCACCCACTGCAGGTGCTCTTCTCTGCATTGGATTTTCAAGAGTGAATAATGTGAATAAGGCAGGCGATAGCACACAAGAGGGACTTCCAGCTGGAAAAACGATGGAAGCGATGAGATCCGAGTTTGTCTTGAGAGACATGAACTGCTACACTAGTGCCGTTTGGCTGAATTTAAATGTCAGAATCTGGGTTGATGAACTCTTCATCAGTTAAAGATCCATCATCCATTTCTCTTCAGTTAAAGAAAGAGAGAAAGGTAGATAGCCAGATAGAGTTATGCAAGTCTGAAGCAGTTACAGAACGTGTAACAGTGTAGCAACATCTGCAGGATTCAAACTTGAAGGTATGTAATGCCACTGTTCTGGCTTGGTAGACCTTCGTATCCTTTGCACCCTGTTACTGACATAGATGTGGAAACGTCTTGTTTGGTTACAAATGTATCCTAGTACCACCTTACTGTCTGTGTACAACTCAATCATGTCTGGTTTAACATCTATCTCTTCTGCAATATACTTCTGCTGCTAAAACAGCAGCCCCTAACTCCAGACGGGGAATTGTATGTGCAGTGGTAGGTGCCAATTTTGCCTTCCCGAGAACAAACCCAGTCTTACATGTTCCACTGATATTGGTCACCTTCAGATAAGCCACAGCTGCAATCGCCACAGGGGACGCATCTGAGAACACATGGATTTCTATCCTTTGAGCTTTAGACAGCGAAAGGTTCACATAAGTCCTTGGAATTTCCAAATCTATCAGATGTTGTAACGAGCTCTTCCATAATTTTCAATCAGCCTTCTTCTCTAATGGTAGTGGAGCATCCCAATCCACAGAGTTCGAAGTTAGTTGACGCAGCAGAAGCTTTCCCTGAATTGTAACAGGAGCTGCAAATCCAATAGGATCAAAAATACTATTTACTGTGGCCAAAACTCCTCTTCGTGTGAAGGGCTTTTCATCTGTAGTAATATGGAAGACAAAGGTATCATTCTTGAGATCCCAGCTCATTCCAAGGTTCCTTTGAGTAGGAAGAGTATCCACTTCTGGATCCAGGTCTTTCAGATCCTTTGCATGATCTTCCACTGGGAATTCCATGAGAACTGCAGGACAATTCGAGTCTATCTTGTGAAGTCTCAAATTAGAGGTTGCAAGCATCTATTGGGTTCTTCTCTGTAGGTCTACTGCTTCTTTGACGGTAGGTAGACATGTAATGCCGTCATCAACATAGAAATTACGTTTTACGAAGTCCTCTGCATCCTTTCCAAATTCTTCCACCCCAAGCTGAGCTGCACGACGGAGTCCGTAGATTGCTACGGCAGGTGAAGGACTATTACCAAACAAGTGGACTGTCATTCTGTACTCAACTACCTCTTTTGTCATATCATTCTCTTTAAACCACAGAAATCGTAAAAAATTGCGATGGTCTTGTCGTACTACGAAACTGTGGAACATTTGTTCAATATCAGCAGTTACAGCAACCGCTTCTTGGCGGAAGCGTAGCAAGACCCCTAACAATGTATTGTTCAAGTCAGGGCCTGATAGGAGTACCTGATTTAAGGACATACCTTTGTCCTGTGCACTTGAGTCAAAAACAACTCTAATTTGACTTGGTTTACGGGGATGATAAACACCAAAAAGAGGCAGATACCAGACTTCTTCTCCATCTTTGGGAGCTGGTGCCAACTCTGCATGACCAAGATCCAGGATTCTTTGCATGAAGCCCACAAAATGTTCTTTCATCTGTGGTTTCTTCTCCAGTGTCTGACAAAGTGAACGCAACCTTTTCATGGCTAGATCTCTGTTGTTATGAAGACGGGGCCTTGGTGTACGAAATGGAAGTGGCGCCACCCAACTATTCGATTCATCTATGAACATTTCTTTGTCCATTATTTCAATGAACAGTCTGTCCTCAATGGATGGTGCAATCCTTTCATCGTCTTTTGTCTTTTCAAACACTGTGCTTCCCAACATGCATTTTAATGCATTTGAAGTGACACGAGCAATAAGGTTGGAAGGAGATGCTTGACGCACCTTAATGCTAAACTTCTCTTTCACAAGAAGGACATTGGGGCATGGAAAGCAAACGCTAGGATGTCCATTTGACAGGATATTAGTGCGAAACGTGTTCACAACAGCTAGTCTGTGTGCAGAACCCAGACAGACATCCCCAACTATAACCCAGCCCAGGTCTAGTCACTGTGCAAAGGGGGTGTCATTGTGACCACTGAGCTGCTCCCTAACCTTAACCTTGTGTAATTGAAGGATGTCTCTTCCAAGAAGTAGAAGTATCTGGGCATTAGGGTCTATACTAGAAATCTCATGAGCTATGGGTTTCAGGTGTTCAAAGTGCCATGCGGCTTCGGGAGTTGGAATTTCAAAACGATCATCAGGCATATGATCACATTCAATAAGTGTAGGTAGTGACACACTTACGTCGCCATCTAGGGACTCAATCTGGAATCCAACTGCTCTTCTTCCTGAAGTTTCAGAAATACCAGCACAGGTACGTAAGGTGTAAGGAGTGTTGTTTCCCTCAATATTAAACAGATCAAAAAACGCAGACTTGGCTAAAGATCTGTTACTTTGTTCATCTAGAACAGCATACATCCTCAGCGTGTTTTCTGGACAGTTCTGAGGGTACACATTAACCAGGCAGATTTTAGAGCATGATTTGGGGCTTGGACCAGTACCACAGACTTCTGTGCATTTTGACGTAATATCCAGTCTGGGTTCATTCTTCCTCCCCGCCATGCTTTGGCAAGGCTTCCTGCTTCCACAGAGCTGGTCCCGGATGAAGGCCTGAAATGTGTTTCTCACTGTTGCATTCACTGCACTTGATTGAAGCTTTACAGTCCTTTGCGATGTGAATTGTAGAAGAACAGCACCTGAAGCAGACTCCTTGTTCCTTGAGGTATGTCTTTCTTTCCTCTAATGGTTTTGCTCTGAAACCTCTACAACGTCTCAAAGGGTGAGCCTTTTTGTGCAGTGGGCACTGTTTCTCAACATCTATCTTTGTAGTAAATGTGCGTGTTGCATACTCATCCATTTGTGCTACTCCTATTTTATGAGTGGCAATGGAAAACCTTGTAGGACTTGGTCTTTTGACAGTCAAGTCAGACCTCGTATGAAATGCACCAGAAGAAAGATTGAAGCTTGGATCATTTCTTGCATCAGCTTCACAACAGACAAATTGTGCGAAGACAGAAAATGGGGGAAAAACAACTTTGTGTAGTTTTTTGTATTGAGACCCATAAGAAATCCATCTTTCCTGCAGACTGTGAGGTAGCTTTTCAACAATTGGATTAACACCTCTTGATGTGTCCAAGTATGAAAGTCCCAACAAGTAGCCTTCCGATTTTGCCGACTCCAATTCAAGCAATAAATCTCCAAGCTCTCTGAGCTTTAGGGGGTCTTTATTGTTGAGTTTAGGAAAGTTTTCAATTTTGTCCAGAAGGGCTTTTTCAACAACTTCAGGGGATCCGTAAGTCTCTTCTAATCTCTCCCAAGCTTTCTTGAGACCAATATCAGGATACCTAACATGCACAGCTCGAATTCTCTTCACATACTCAGCTGACTGATGTCCAAGCCACTTCATCCATAGATCTAGTTCCTCACTTGGAGAGAGGTTCAGACCCGCCTTAGCATTCAAGAAGGAAGTCTTCCAAGCCCAGTAATTTTCTGGGCGATCATCAAACCTGAGGAGCCCAGAACTTAACAGCTCACGACGGACAAGGAACTTGGCGATGTCACTTACTGCTGTATTTTCGTGTGAAGGAGGATGTGTTTGAGAAGCTGTATACGCTTGTGCAAGAGTATGATGTGTTAGATAATGTGTTGTAGGTTGCTGATCCTCTTCTTTTTTTGGGTCTTTGGGATATGATGTGGCCTCTTGAGCAGACCTTTCACCATAAAATGAGAGACTGGGCGCATGGGATTTAGAGCCTGCCTGGACTTGATGAACATCATCTTCCTGTTTGACATAACTTTCTTGAGGAAGGAATGAAGGAGGTGGGCGCTGATGTACTTGTGTTTGAAAATGCTGTTCTACGTAACTGCTGGTGTGCTCTTTTGGATCTACTGCAGGTAAATTGATTGAGGAGTTCTTCTGACTTCCATCAAAGTTGAGCTCCGCAGCCTCTTCGAATACTTTTGCTTCAGCCAAAGCAGCAGCAACCTCTTTTTCCTGTTGTATCGCCATCAGAGTACCCTCCATACGAACCTTTTCTAGTCTAACGGCTGTTTCTTTGTCAATGAAACCAGCTCGTGCACGTGCTGCCTCTGCTCTTGCTCGAGCTTGAGCAGCAGCCAGACTAGCTGCGGATCTTTTTGACCCCAAAGATGAGCTAGAGGTGACTGACCTCATCTCATGAGTTTGCTGTCCCTCTGTTTTATCCGCTCCCTCCATAATTATTGACTCCTCCAAGGCTGATGTAATGTAGAACAATCAGCATAGACGAGTGATCCTGTGTTAGGTGCCGGCTTTGCAGTGTTTTTTCACTATTCTGTCCTTATTGCATGTAGCTTAACACAACTTGACAGCTAAGCAGCAGGGCTTGAATAAAGAGCTGGACCAAAGGCATTTCAGTGTCTTCAGTGTTTACTTTATCCAAATTCCCAATTACATGCAACTAAAATGCGCCTACGCCGACTTTGAACAGTAGAGTATGGTGGCTGTATGTTAATGAGCTCAGCTGGTTTATTCTAAAGTGGTCAGAACAAAGGATAATGGCGCTGGCTTAATAACTAAAAAAATTAACGTGGTGTGTCCGAGAATGGGGAAGACTATATCAGTTACAAATTAAACAGAGATCACATGCATAGCACAGAAAACTTTGTATGAACAAATCTGGATTGCGTTAAAGAAAGCTGAACATAAAAACAGAATATCTTAACTGAACTTGGTTAAGTCTGCAGTTCAAATAACTATGCCCTTTGAAAAGCTATGCCCAGTGGTTAGACTCTCACGTGTTGAGGATTTTGGGTGGTTTCGTCGTCCTCGCGGAATTCTCCTGGAATTAGGAGGGAATTTCCACCACAGGTTCCTCGTTGATAAAAGTGACGTCGTCCAGGTGTCCTGGGAATCGTCCTTCTGGATATGGAGTCCAGGAATGCAAGTCTCATCCACGGTTTAACGACAGGGAATTGATCGCCTTTGTGTCAGTCCGTGTGGCAGCGTGAGCAAGCTTGATAGAAGTAGGTCGGTGAATCTGTTGCTGTGGCGACGTTGATCAGTTGGTTGTTGGATTACACCGTTACTTGGGCTCGTTAATTAAGTAATACGACTTTCAGCTGTTTGCCGTTAGTCGTACCAGAGTTCGCGTGCTCTCAATAAAGAAAACCAGAGAGAGAGAGATGGCAGATCCTCTCTTAACTAGGTCTAACCTCGGTGCGGGTCAAACCAGAGAGAGAGATATGGCGGATCCTCTCTTAACTAGGTCTAACCTCGGTGCGGGTCAAACCAGAGAGAGAGATGGCAGATCCTCTCTTAACTAGGTCTAACCTCGGTGCGGGTCAAACCAGAGAGAGCGAGAGGCGGATCTGATCAAGGTATTTAACCACCTGAATTTCGCGCACTTTAGGCACGCCCTTTCTTCCGCCGTAGCAAGCTTGTTTGATGTAATTCCAGTGGTACTGCCACCTGCTGGTTTGGCATGGTACCTACACATGTGAAACTGCAAACAAACATCACACATCTTAATACAATATACACTGACGTGTACCCTGCTTTGTATCCACACATACATGAAACAGGAAGGCAGTTAACTGTACTAACAGGTCACAGATATGTGAAATAATCTACTAATGCAGATCTTAAAACATGATACAAAAGGTTTTACTTACAAACAGTGGAAGATATGGCACAAAACATAAGGATGGATGAGGATGGACAGATGTAGGTAAAAGATTTACACCTGCTTCCTCACATGCACAACCCAATCTAAGATGGCCATATTGACCTCTGAACCTCACTATGTGACTAAACTAGCAAATCAAAATTAAGTGACAGACCATTTAATGACATTACCAGTGCCACCTAGTGGCCATAAAGGGGAATGACCAGAATATAAAAGAACAGTCAGAACATTACCTATGCATTTCAATCAGATCAGCAACCAGGATGTTCACCATTTGTTTCCGTTTTGCATCCGTTCATCTTAGTCTTGTCATACTCCATGAAGATTTCTGCACCCTTTGGATTTGCTTTGAGGACTGCTTCAACCATATTCAAAAACATAATCCAATGCCATATTAGGTGTTCTAATTAAGAATACTCAAATTTTAAAAAACTTAAAACTAGATGATGTTAAAATTAAAATATGTTTTGTACACGTCTTGCTTGTTCCCGATCCATAAATTCTGTTACCCTCCTTCTCTTTGTTGATTCAAGGATCACTGTGGAGTCAGATGAAGTGGGGAAAGTGGAGTGTCTGACACAACAGAGGAAAGTGAAATATGACTAACTTTGGACTTCTAGATCTAGGAAATTAGAACAACCAAAAAAATTAGTAACAGTAGAAATTTAAATTCCCCATCTTGCACTGATTCAGGGTAGGCCCGAGACACGCCACAACCCAAAACTAGGTAAGCGATTAAAGACAATGAATGAGTACTAAAATTAATAACACACTACAAAAAACATTCTTTATTAAGGTGTGTGTGTTCTATATTTTTATGAACAAATTTGTTCCAGTGATGACTAAATAGGGATACTGTATAAGAGATCTTGAAGTTCAGTACACCTGACATCACAAGCTCCTCGAAGATATCTTTATCTACTTCTGTTCCTGATTCATCAGTTAAGATGAGCTGACCCTCACACAGACGTTCAGGTTGCAGAGAAAATTTCATTGTTATTAGGAAAAAAATATGTTGCATTAATCAACCTAAGCATAGGAAACTACTAGAAATTGTACAATATTCAAAACATCCACGTGTTATAGTAATTAGCTTTTTTTCTTGCAGAAATGTCCAAAAGGATTTATAATAAATGATAATAATATAATAATTATTAATAATAATAGTATATGCTATATATTGTATAATATATCCTACAGGGAAGAAAGTGAATACTGGGATAATTTACCAAAGTGTAATCACATATCAGCATTCAAATCATTTACCACACGTTGTTAGACGTGGCATAAAATTGGGTTTCAAATCTCTTAAAATCATTCACCTGGACATCTAAAATAAATTTACACATGTGGTAGATGGCAAAAACTTAAGTGTATTCACATCTTGACACTTATATATACTCAAGTATTGAATGAAAGATGCCAAGACATAAATAAATGTGCATTATTACAGTTTATACAAGCAATTACGTGCAAACATGTAATATTTTGTGTGTCCTATTTTACCATATATTTTTTTGTGAACTATTTAAAAATGTTTCGGCCCATAATGTCATGCCACGTTTTATATATTGTTTTCCCTTCAGGCGAACTATTCTAGTTAGCTAAAATGTTTCAGCTCTAATGTTTCACCACACACAATAATTAATTAAAAAACTTGTAATTAATAATATATAAACCAATTCTTAAGAAAATTAACAGATAGCAGCACTTACCGATTTGATTTCTACTTCTACTGGAGTAATGTTTTACCTTGGGTATCTGTACGATAACGCAAGTACGTGGTGTCACGGCAGGGAGGCCACCAGAGGGCACCAAATCAAGCATGGATCACCAGACACACCTCCTCATTACACCGGCGCACACCCCTTCATTCCATGTCACACCCTTGTTCCCAATCACCTGAGTATTGACACCTGTTCACCCCTCCTTCACCATATACTTAAACCCACAGGTCTAGCTGTTCAGTGCTGCACATTGAAGAAGCCTACAGAGAAGTTGCTGTGCCTCAGCTGAAGAAGACGTCCTTCTGCCCTGCGCATCACTGAATGTTATCAGCGTTACCGCCTTACTTAGTTCTGTTTAATTTACAGACGTTGCTATTATAGCCTGAGTATTTCTGTTTATTTAAAATGAGCAATAAAGAAACTGGCTTGCAACCCTCGCCTCCTGCTGTTCACCGCAAACCCGTTACACGTGGTTTGTGTACTTCGTCCACCATTGGTAGAATGTGAGTTAAACATGTACGTGAACTTGGCCTTTATTGGTTCAAGCTAACTATTCTTCGCTCCACGTGGTGTGTGGGGTCCCCTAATATTTTCTCAATTTTCCCGCCGAAACTGAACAGGGACAAATACAGTTGGGTGTAAATGCAAATTGTCAAATCAGCCAATCACATGGCAGCAACTCAAGCAACACATGGCATCAACTCAACTTACAGAGAATGGTCAGAAAAAGAAAAAATATCCAGTGAGCGGCAGTTCTGTGGGCGCAAATGCCTTGTTGATGGCAGTGGTCAGAGGAGAATGGCCAGACTGATTTGAGCTGATAGAATGGCAACAGTAACTCAAATAACCAGTCATTACAACCAAGGCATGCAGAGGAGCATCTCTGAACGCACAACACGTCGAACCTCGAGGCGGATGGGCTACAGCAGCAGAAGACCACACCGTGTGCCACTCCTGTCAGCTAAGAACAGGAAACGGAGGCTACAATTCACGAAGATTGGAAAAACGTTGCCTGGTCTGATGAGTCTCGATTTCTGCTGCAACATTTGGATGGTAGGGTCAGAATTTGGCATCAACAACATGAAATCATGGATCCATCCTGCCTTGTATCAATGGTTCAGGCTGGTGGTGCAATGGTGTGGGGGATATTTTCCTTGCACACTTTGGGCCCATTAGTACCAATTGAGCATCGTGTCAACGCCACAGCCTACCTGAGTATTGTTGCTGATCATGTCCATCCCTTTATGATCACAGTGTACCTATCTTCTGATGGCTACGATGTCATGAAGCGCAAATCATCTCGGACTGCTTCCTTGAACACAATGAGTTCACTGTACTCGAATGGCCTCCACAGTCACCAGATCTCAATCCAACAAGATGGCAGCCGACCTCACCGGCGCCGTCACGACTGCTCCACACACTCTTAACTAATTTACTATTTTTAAGTGTTTTTTACCTGCTTTAGCCTCTTTTTCTTTTCACCATGGCATGCATTACATATGATAGAGACACTTCTGTTTCTATTAATCTACAATCCACTCACCTCTAGACTTTTTTAACTCAGGATCCAAGCTGGCTGAGTGAGATCCTGAGAGAGAACAAAGGATGGAACGAGAAGAAACGACTCCTGGGAAGGCGAGCAGGCATCAGGGACAGGCTAAGGGCCAGAGCACACCGTCCTCCCTTACCTAGTATCCTTCTGGCCAATGTCCAGAAAAATTCCAGAGACATTTGCGACTGCAACCTCCTCTGCTTCACCGAAACATGGCTGAACCCAGCGGTACCGGACCACGCCATCCAGCCGGCCGAGTTCTTCTCAGTCTACCACATGGACAGAACAATTGAGTGGGGAAAGACGGAGTATGTATGTTTGTAAACAGCAGCTGGTGTGACTCTACCAGTGTTGTTACTCTTGCACACTCCTGCACACCGAGCCTGGAACTACTAGCACTAAAGTTTCGTCCTTTCTACCTCCCTCTGGATTTTAACTCTGTGATCGTTTGCACGATTTATATTCCACTGCACGCCAACTCGGACACGGCACTGTGTGAACTCCATGAAGCTCTCACACAGTTTCAGACCCGGCATCCGGACACTGTGCTTATCGTGGTTGGAGATTTCGACAGTGCAACCTGAAACGCGCAGCGCCGGACTTTTACCAACACATAAAATGCCCCACCAGAGGCACCAAGACATTACACTACTGCTACACCCCATTCAAAGAGAGCTACAAGGCTCAGTCTCATCCACCATTTTGGAAATCTGACCACGCTGCCATTTTTCTGATGTCAAAATATAAACAAAGGCTGAAAACTGAAGCCCCGGCTCAGAGGGCGGTCGCAAGCTGGACGGACCAATTGGTGGACGCCCTGCAGGACGCTCTGGATGACATGGACTGGGACATGTTCCAAAACAGCTCCGATGGTGACTTTGACCTGTTTACAGACTCGGTAGTGAGCTTCGTCAGGAAACTAGTGTATGATACGATCCCTAGAGTGACCATCAAAAATCCATCCAGAAGCTATCTGCGACACTGTCAGCTCGCACCGCTGCTTACAATGAGGGGCTCACCAGCGGAAACATTGAACACTTCAAGTCTGCATCCTACGGAGTGCGCAGGGCAGTGAGACAGGCAAGGGCCACGGACAATCACAGATTTTAAACGCACGCCCTCCGGAGCAATGAAAGCAGACGCATTTCTGGCGAGTGAGTTAAACTCTAACAAAAAAAAGCATCTTGTCGCGTGTCTTCCATGAATCTTGAGGGATGGCGGGTCAAGCCGAGCCGTACTTGAAGCGCGAAGGACTCGAGGTGCGGATCGACTTTTGACCATTTCCATAAGGTATGAAGGAGCTGGTCCATTTTTGGCTTTGTAGGCAAGCATCAGGATTTTAAACTGAATGCGAGCAGCCACAGGAAGCCAGTGAAGGGAGCGCAGCAGTGGAGTGACATGAGTGAACCTGGGTAGATTGAAGACAAGCCTTCCTGCTGCATTCTGAATCAGTTGCAAGGGCCTGATGGCCTGCAGAGGAAGACCAGCCAGGAGCGAGTTGCAGTAGTCGAGCCTTGAAATGACAAGGGACTGGACAAGCACCTGGGAGGCCTCCTGAGAGAGGAAGGGTCGGATACGTCGGATATTGTAGAGAATATATCTGCATGACAGAGTCAGGTTCGTAATATGGGCAGAGAACGACAACTGGTCATCCAGAGTCACCCCAAGGTTTCTTGGAACAATTAAAGAGTTCTCGAATGAGATGGCAAGATCCTGCTGAGGACCGGTAGCTCCAGGGATGAACAGCAGCTCAGTCTTGCTGGGATTGAGCTTTAGATGATGAGCTGTCATCCATGAAGAGATGTCAGTCAGACATGCAGAGATATGACAGCAAACCTGAGTATCAGATGGTGGGAAGGAAAGCATTAGTTGAGTGTCATCAGCATAGCAGTGGTAAGAGAAACCATGAGAGGTAATTACATCACCAAGAGAACGGGTGTAGAGTGAAAAGAGGAGAGGACCTAGCACTGAGCCTTGAGGGACACCAGTAAGGAGCCTGCAAGGAGCAGATGTAGACCCTCTCCATGTTACCTGGTAAGAACGCCTCTCTAGATAGGACTCAAACCACTTCCATGCAGAGCTATTTAAGTTAACAGAAGCATAGAATACACATTTCACCAAAGTATGTTAGCATTAGCATGTTTAACCACGCTCAACACTATGTGTACCGCACATGTATAACCATACAGTTCAACATCAGCCAGGTTAACGAAATACCAAGAATACTCACAGAAGGTAGGTTACATAGCTTTATTTACAGAAGTTCTGAGTCCCAGGCACTAGGGGGCCTCTAGACCTTTTTTGCCTATATGCTTTGGCTACAGTGGGATGCGAAACTTTGGGCACCCTTGTTAATTTTCCTGATTTACCTTTATAAATCATTGAATGTTTGGATAAAAAAATCAGTTAAATATATCATATAGGGGACAAACACAGTGATATTTGAGAAGTGAAATGAAGTTTATATGATTTACAGAAAGTGTGCAATAATTGTCTAAACAAAAATAGGCAGTTGCATAAGTTTGGACACTGTTGTCATTTTATTGATTTCAAAACCTTTAGAACTAATTGGAACTCAAATTTGGTTTGGTAAGTTCAGTGACCCTTGACCTCCATACGCAGGTCACTCCAATTATGAGAAAGTGTAGTTAAGGGTGGGTTTTTATTGGGGATTATTATTGACAATATCCAGTAAATTAAATTTCAAAGAGATTTTCTAAGTAGAGATGCATCATCTGGTTGGGTTTGTTGCGTGAACTTTGACTCTCTGGCATGAACTCGTTTCCCCTCGCTGTACTGTTACACATGCACATATATACATATATGATCTTAAAAATATTAATGAATATTAATTGAAAGACCAAAGCAAAAGAGTAAGGAAGAATAGTACAACCCTGTCTGTCTGTATCTGTCTCTCTCTTTTCAAACTGCTTTTGCACTTCTTCCTTCTTATCCTGAAAACTTGATCTTTCTTTTTCTCTCCTGCCTCTCCCTCCTCCATCCCCTGTTAATCCCCCCCCCCCCATGTTTAGATAAGGATTCGAGACCCTAATCAGGGCAGGCGAGACATCACGGACACGGAGGAGATCATGTCCTGAAGATACGGCGCCTCTACATGCCCACAGGTAACACTGGAGCATACAGGCATCCTGACTGGTAGCCCACCACTCACTGAAGCAAACACCCCATTCTGAACTGGGCTGTACCACAAGGCTACTGTTTCATACCCTTCTGCCTTCCCTTTGCTTTCTGGTTCATTGGTTTGGCATTCCGGTTATTTACTCAAAAAAGATTTCTGTCTTGGCACACTCACCTATGCCTGTACCCTGTTGTCCAGGGTTTGAACAAGGTCCCTTAGTTCCATCTTAACACCATGACTTGGAAGTCCACCAAACTCATAGGTGTGATGGTCAGGTGTACGCATACATTGGCTAACATAGTGGCCCTACTCTTAAGTGTCCAGGTCAAACCCTGATGTTGGTGTTCTGCTTAGGCCAATAAGACGCCGCTGCGAGCGCTGGACCCCAGTCGACTGCCGGGGATGAACTGCGTGCCGGTCTACACACCCTCCGTCACCAACCTGGGCAGGCAGCCCATGGGCGGCCACGGCCCGGTCAGTCTCTCCTACAAGCCCCGCCCACACACATCCCACACACATGCATAACTGACAGTGGCTCTCAGCCTTGTCTATCTCTAAGCCCCACCCCCTCTCTCCCTCTAGTCGTTGGGTGTGGGTGGGCCGAGACGTTCTGGCCAGGGTCCCTGTAAGGAGCCTCGTAAGATCAGCGACGACGTACAGCTGAACCGCGCGGAGAAGGTGTGGCGTCTCATTTTCCATTCTGGTGGGGGGGTGTGTGTGTGTGGGGGGGTGGGGGGTGGCTACCTGTGTTATACAGTATTGTGTGTACTGTGGTGTTGGTGAAGGTGTATGAGTCTCTTGAATAATTGCATAAAAGTAGTCCTGCTATGACTCTTCTCTCACTCGCTCTCTATCTCTCTCTCTCTCTCTCTCTCTCCCTCTCTCTCTCCCTCTCTCTCTGCAGCTGAAATTGCCTACTGAAAGTGATAAACCAGGAGTACCCGTGAGTTTTAGGACGCTCTTTTTGAATCGCTGTCAGGCTGAATTTGAAAAGACCCACGACTACTCGACCTTTCAGGCTAAGCAACGGGCCCTGGATGCTGCGACTGTCGTACGAATACACACACACACACACACACACACAGCTTATGTCACAGACACACTACAAGACTTTCAAAGACATCAGATCGCTGCACTGTTCACACTAAACAACATGCTGCCTTGCAATTGGGAACCTTGACGTCACTGTAGTTTGCACACGTGACTTGCGTGTGATCTCCTGTCTTTCACCATCGGACGAGACTATCTGGTCTGCAAACTACATTTTATCTTGTCTCCAAACTACAGACAACAATGCATATGTATACGTATAACATCGGTGTATAATATGAATGAAGGTGAAGCAGGAACGTGTGTGTGGATGCTGTACCACACCTTCCCCTCACTCCGTTTCTTGCATTCTCATTGGTCTGAGCTGACTTCCTGTTTCCTGTCTCCGCCCAGGAAGAGGAGGGTCAGAGGTTGAAGGAGCAGCCAGACAAGGACAAGGTGCGCCGCCGTTCCTTGGCAACATCAAATTCATTGGGGAGCTGTTCAAGCTGCAGATGTTGACAGGGCCCATCATCAAGCTGCTGAAGAACCACGGCGAGGAGAGTCTGGAGTGTCTGTGCTGCCTGCTCTCCACCGTCGGCAAGGACCTGGACTTGGAGAAGGCCGAGGTAGCCCCCCCCCGCCGCATAAGGGCCGAATGATACTTCCGTGAAAATCGCATTGTGGTCACTTTTGCGATAAGTACTGCTAATCCCGCGTCTATAATCTCCCCCTTCTGTCCATCTCTCTCCAGCCAGGAATGGTTCAGTATTGTAACCAGATGGAGAAGATCATTCAGGAGAGACTTCTTCAAGAATCTGTTTCATGCTGCAGGACGTCCTCGACCTGCGACGGGTAAATGGCTTTGCGTCTAACGCCGCGGCCAGCACATCCTCCCCCTGAGTTCCGTAGCCGGCCACGCCCCCTGAGCGAGGGTGTAGGAGGAGCTTGGGAGGGGTTAGCAGAGGCCAATAGCAGTTCATTCACTCACTCTCTCATCCTGTCCCCTCCAGAATAACTGGGTTCCCAGGCGTGCCGATCAGGGTCCTAAAACAATCGAACAGATCCATAAGGACGCTGAGATGGACGAACTTCGAGAGCATTGTAAGGTCCAGCAGCAGCTCCTCTCTAAGAAGGAGACCTGCGGAGGCAGAGGCGGGGTGGGTGTGGGTCTGGGCCCCCGCACGCCAGGCTCCCATGGCAACCAGGCCCCTGGTGAGGGGTGGATCACCGTCCCTATTTCCACCAAGGCTCGACCCGTTGACACCACTCGCCTAAGCAAGATCACCAAGGTACAATCGGTACAATCAGAACCTGCCTTAACTAGATCACCAAGGAGCAGTCCAAGGTTTTAATAGTCAGAATCTGCCTTCTGACTGGATCGCTGTGCCCTTGATCACCGAGGCACAGTCAGTAGTCAAACCATCATCCTCAGCAAAATCACCAAGAAAATCTTGTAGATCACTAAGGTACAATCAGTAGTCTAAGAGTCTGTACGGTCCAAGTGTAACGTAAGGATCCTTCTTGTTGTCAGTCCAGTCCTTGTCTTCTGTCTACCTTGTCTGGATCCATTCCCTAGTCAGTCCTGTCCGTGTCTTCTGTTGTTCCTTGTCTGATCTGTTTCTGTCACACCCCTCTCGTTATTCGTCTCCAGCCCGGCCTGGTTTGTACTCCCCTGTTTCCAGTGTTTAAAAGTCCCATGTTTGCCCTGTTCCCTTGTCGGTTGTTTCTGGTCCTTGTGAGTACCCCTGTCTGTATGTAGTCTGTTTCCCCCAGTTTATTCATGTATGTTGCATTCTAGTCTATTTGTTAGTTCTGTTGGTTTGCATATTAGTTGCCTGTGTAATGTTAGTGTATTCCTGTAATCCCCTTGTCAGTATTTATTAAAAGAAGACATACTAAGTCTGCATGTGCGTCCAGCCTCCTGTCCTGTCCAAACAAACGTAACAGTAACAACCGACCTTCAAAATGGACGTAGCGGACACCACGGACCTGCCCCATCTGATCCCACCGACCTTATCTCCCCTAAAGACCCCAAGGAATTTTTTGGGGGGGTAGTGGTCGACACGAGCGCCGGAGGCCCGGAGAGGCCAGCTCGGCGCCGGAGGCCCAGGAGAGGCCGGCTAGCAAACCGGTGGCCCAGGAGAGGCCAGCCGCCGGAGGCCCAGGAGAGGCCGGCTAGCGAACCGGCGGTCCAGGAGAGGCCAGCCAGCGAACCGGTGACCCAGATGGGGTCTTCCACGTCTCCTGCTCCCACGACTCGAAGGAGGTCTCCCACGTCTCCTGCTCCCGTGACCCGGATGGGGGTCATCATCTCCAGTTCCCCCCAGTGACTGCTCTGCCCGCCTGTGGGCCTGGACTTGTGTGTATGTCTGATCGCCTGTATGATTGTTTCCCTCTGTGCCCTGGTCCCCCCCCTATGTTGTTCCATTTCTGGCCTTGGTCTGTCCCCCTCACATCTGTCCTTACGTGCCCCAGAGTGGCACGCTTTGAGGGGGGTAATGTAACGTAAGGATCCTTCCTGTTGTCAGTCCAGTCCTTGTCTTCTGTCTACCTTGTCTGGATCCATTCCCTAGTCAGTCCTGTCCGTGTCTTCTGTTGTTCCTTGTCTGATCTGTTTCTGTCACACCCCTCTCGTTATTCGTCTCCAGCCCGGCCTGGTTTGTACTCCCCTGTTTCCAGTGTTTAAAAGTCCCATGTTTGCCCTGTTCCTTGTCGGTTGTTTCTGGTCCTTGTGAGTACCCCTGTCTGTATGTAGTCTGTTTCCCCCAGTTTATTCATGTATGTTGCATTCTAGTCTATTTGTTAGTTCTGTTGGTTTGCATATTAGTTGCCTGTGTAATGTTGGTGTATTCCTGTAATCCCCTTGTCAGTATTTATTAAAAGAAGACATACTAAGTCTGCATGTGCGTCCAGCCTCCTGTCCTGTCCAAACATACGTAACACCAAGGTAGTGTGATCGGTTTTGCTGAGGCAATCTTTAAAGGGATTTGGCCAGTATCCTTACTCTTTGTGTATGAATGCATGTGTATTAATGTGTGTGTATTCCAGTATGAATCCACCAACAAATCTCAGTAGAAAGATCATGTTTTTTTTATTTTCCAGCTTGGGGCATTAGACTTCAGAAACCAGCTTCCTGCCCCGGGGGGTAAAAGAACATGGGGCAGCTGGGGTAGAGGAAGCAGTGGTGATTCCGGAGCCAAACCCAGTGACTCTGGTGAGCTGCACACGTGTCTTTGTCAATGTTCTCTTTGTTCTAGTGATGATGGTTCACCAGCTTCAGAGGTCCTAGTGTAGTTACAGGTTTATGCAATTTGGTGCCTACTTCAAAGTATATGTATATCCCATTAAACCCCTGCAGTATGCAGCCCCTGCAAAACGTCTTCAACATATTTAAATGTCAGTTGCATTTGTTCAGCTGCATTTGTGTTCATTGTTGACGGAGGCATTTCTGCATGTCTTTTTGCTACATGAATACAACCTATATGGGAGAACCCATGGACTTTGAAGAAGAAAGAGACTACCTTGTAGAAGCTATGGAGTTTGAAGAGGAAAGAGATTATATGGTAGAAGCGATGGATGTTGAAGAAGGACTCTATCTTGTAGGAGCCAAGGCATGTGTGTTCCACAGCCCCCAGTGGAGGTGTAGAGAAGGGAGATTACACTGCAGAACTCGTGGAGGTGGAAGAAGAGGTAGATTGCCACTCAGACGCGCCTGGAGTAGAGTGGTTCTGGCATAGAACGATGGAGGAGAAGAGGCCGAATTTCAGGGTCCAAAGCCACAAATCCTCCGTCTTGATCTGTTCCAGCAAGTATGAGCACTGTTCCATCACATTTTGGAGGGAACAGAGGTGATAGGCCACCTTTGGGAGAGGGAGGAGGCATCACTCCATCTTCCAAAAGGAAAAGAAAAAGAGGTGCCACACGCCACCATCAGGCAGGAACAGAAGCGCCACACGCAGAGGCGTCACTCCACCTTCATGAGGCAACAGATACTCCGCACTCCACCTTCGAGAGGGACTACAGGGGCCACTCCCTAAACACACAAGGGGCATCACTTCCTCTAATATGTCTTGTTCATGTAATAAAGTTCATTTTAGAAGTCCAGACTCCTTTTTTTTCTCTTGAGTGTAAACTGCAGGAGTGGTGTACGGGTTTCACCTACTAATCCTTTAAAGTAGATATAATTTATTTTACCTTAATTATTAATCAGTCTCATTCATTTAGAATTTAGAGTCTCATATTCAAATTATACCAGAACCACAACATTTAGTTCTGAACTAAAGGTAACTAATGGTTTGGTAGCTGAAGGGTTTAACTATGGATTCTTTGGAGGTTTTGTCAGCAAACACTTTTGAATGATATGAACAGACAATTTGGTGAAAATAAATGATACATTTATATAACACCAACTATTCAAAAACACAAACGGCATCATCAAGGATCGGTATATTTACAGTGAAGACTTGGTATCTAGTGTGAATGAATGTGTAGAAGGGGGAGGAGAGTAAATGTGTGTGCGCGCGCGCTTGTGCGGGCGTGCGTGTCTGAGGAGGCGGGAGTTGTAATCTGAGTTCTCCTATTGAGAACAAAGCAACTAAAATGGCGCTGACTTCAAATAGTAGATCAGCGTGGCTGTATGTTAATGAGCTCAGCTGCTTTACTCTAACGTGGTCAGAACAAAGGGTAATGGCGCCGGCTTAATAACTAAAAATGAATGTAATGTGTGAGCCTCGGGAAGACTATATCAGTTATCAGTCAGATAAAGAAATGAGATGGTTGGTCTGCACAGCAAAGAGAACTTTGTATGTACAAATCTTGATGAAAGCTAAACAAAGTTGAACTCAAAAACACTGAGAATGTCTTAACAGAAAACTTAGTTAAGTCTACAATTCAACAGCCGCACTTTTAACCAATTTAAGACCAAAGGCTTTAGCCATGGCTGTAGGCATTAAAGTTGCTTGCTCACCTGTATCATTTTGGTTCACGGCAGTCTTTACATATGATCTGTTGTCCTGCTGGTATGTGACTGGTTGTAGTTGTGCTCTCACAGCTGCCCTTTCTAGTTTAAAGACTCCCCTACAGAGGCAGCAGGGGGTTGTGCCTGTTGAGTTATATGTTCTCATCCATAATACCTTATTATTATTATTATTTGATGTCCTGAGGATAATGATGTATCTATGGGGGACTTTTATTTTTATCTTTTATATCAGCCAGAATTATTTCTTCCCGCTCCTTTTTTGTTACGTATGACGTTTCGAGCTGACGTTCGACTCACACAAGAAAAAAGAGAAAAGAACGAGATCAGTACTGAGGGATTTTATGCTGCCGCGGATATTAATGTAAACTGTTCTGTTTAATACGGTTAATAAAGAAAAACCTTTAAACCATTACATGGATGGACGATTGTAATATCTTGAATGTCAACATGGAAGGATCAGAAACCTTAACAGTGCCGCTTGCTGTATCAGTGTGAGTAACTGACCTGCCACCAGGGGGCGACAGCTGCATCATCAGAGCTGCATCATCCCACCCATACAAAAAAGTGCTATTTCAATTCCCCTTATTATTACAGTAAGCATCAATGATCAATATCAGCAGCATTGGTTTGATAAACAGCATAATTGTCTTCACATTGTCAACCATATTTAACTAGTAAAAATGCAACAAAGCATACAGTGACCAACAACTCCTAGGCCTAACATGTTTAATATATCTTAATAAAGTGATTTCCATTCCACTCAATACTAGGTGTGATCAACACCTATCTGTATATTGATTAATCTGAGTACATAAAGACAAAATATGAATTTTTCCCCAAGACAAGATATGTTAGGTGTACTTCATATAGTGGCCGGTCTTAATGTAAGATAACAATGTTTAAGAGAATGTGTAAGATGACAATAACCTTTTTTGGCAGGCACCTCTCATTGTGTTGAATCATTTAGTTTTCTGGTAAAATATTATTAAAATAAGTGTCAATATCTGTGGAGATGCCAGTCCAGTAAAACCTCGTGGAGATGGCAAATCTCGTCTCTCTTTGCCCACAGTGGGTTCCGATTGTCACGGTGAGAAGGCAGGGTGGCCACCAGAGGGCACCTGTCCGCACGAGCACCAGAAGGCACACCCCCTCACGACGCACGCGCACACCCCCTTAGACACTGCCACTCTCCCACTCATTATCACCTGAATATTAGCACCTGGTTGTCCCCCTTTCAGGAGTACTTAAGCCCACAGGTCGTGCTGTCCAGTGCTGCACATTCGACTAGCCTGTGGACAAAGGACTGCTGAGATACTACGGAGACGACGCCTGCTGCTTTGATATACATCTGAGAACTGAGAAGGAGACCTTAGCGCTCTGCGCTTCCTTTTGCTTATTTTCTATCCTGTTTTGCTATACGCCTGAGTGTTTAAGTTTGCATTGATGGAGCCAATAAAAGAATTATCCAGAACGCCTACGCCTACCGCTGCCTACCTCTCGTCACACCGATGGAGCCTGAAAATGCTGTTTGCATGCTCTATGCCACAGGCAACTTGTGTTTTCAGGGCACCAGCACTGCCTTTATGCCGGTTGTAATATAAAATACCATCTGTGAAATATTTAATGTCAAATTTAAGAAAGTAATAACAAAATGTATTATTTGATGAGCCACATTGTCATTTTTTAAGCTGGAAAAGATGGAAATCTTGAACTTACTTAGGTAGCCAAAAAATGCTCTAGGCAATGTTATTAAATTGGCTTGACAGAGCCAATTTATTTTCTTATTTCTTCTTCATAATATTATTCCACCACAACATTCAGAACATTTTGTGCATCTTATAGCTAGAAACACCAATCTATCTAGAAACTTTCCTCATATGCCACAGTTGCTTGTGCTTTGTAGATCAATCCCTCACTTGTATCACTCTTTTCAACCATTCATCCATCCAATCTGTTTTTTCTCATAGACTTTTCAAACTTTTCCTAAGATATTGAAATTTGCTGTGCATGAACTGAAGAATGATAGAAATAGCTCCACTTTTTACACCTCTATTGTAAACTCATCCATTGAGTTCAGATCGTTTTTCACTGCGTCCTAGCTCTCATGCTCTAGCCACCAAATCGCTATAGTATAAGTCTGCTCTATCACTAAACATAAATTATTTTATTTTCCTCCATACTTAATTCACCCATGTGAGGCTGGGTACATGTCATGTGCACAGTATATGACAACGGGTTTTATTATGAATAGCGTAGTGAGACAGGACAGGGGTCAAAACCAGATCCAAGGAGACAACATTCAAGGGTAATCCAAAAACAGGGTCAAAAACAGTCCCACAAGAGCCAACTGTACAAAGGGGCAAATCCAAAGAGTAGTGCAAACAGACCAGATCGAACCATGAATAGACAGGCAGTGGAATAACACTGGATATGCTTACTAGAAGTTCGGCAAAACTTTGCACTGAGGCTATGGATGGGTAGGTCTTAAATGTGTGTTGCTAATGAGAGACACAGGTGAGAAGAATTAATATTGAGGAGACGAGGAATGTGGCAATCGATGCAGAGGAATTTGGGAAACGCGGTGCTCTTGGTTGTGCTGCATGACAACCCATAATTCAACCTGTCCCTCCTCCCATAGGAACCCACTGATTGGATTACTCCTTCAGCCATAAGGGTTTTGCTGTACCAAAAAAAAAAAAAAAACTCCAAAAAAAGGATATTGTGGACATAAATGATGACACTACTGTCTTCTGACACCTTCTGTATTTAGACTAAAAAATATCAAACAGCACGTAATAAAAACACACAAGTCATCTTACCTTCAATGTTGTTGTCACGGTTGTACTAACGGGAGGTGTGACGCAGGTGCAGGAGGGCAGGGATAGAACGGGCGAAACAGAACTAAAAGTGACAAACTAAACGTAACGAGACTTTAACCGGGAAGACTGAGGTTTATTTACAGAAACGGGAGAACAGACATGAACTGACCAAATGAACTGAAAGCATAAAACTTAACGTGACAAGACTTAAACGGGGGAACCATAAGACAACTAAACAATCACATAAAAACAGACACACGAGAATACATAACCTTTAAACTAATAGACATGCACAAGGACGCAGGGAATAAACAGAGCTACATGAACTAACGATGTTTAAACACGGAAAGGGAAGACTGGCAAAACACAGACAAGCAACATAGCGTGAACCACAGTAAAACATACGAACAGGGAAACACCGAATAACATGAACTAACGCACACAAGGGAACGAAACAGTCTAAACACAGTTACAGAAACACGGAGCAATAGCAACGTGACGGTAAGTAACAAAACATGAAATAACCATACCAAACGGACAACCATGAAACTCTCAATAACAGAAGCGGAATATACAGCCAGAGAAACCACCAGTGACAACACAACAATAACCCGCAAGGGACAAGAGACAAACAGGGAATATAAATACAAACCAAAACGAGAGACAGCTGGGAAGGATCAGGGCAGGGCGTGACAAACAGCAGGGTAGCCATGGAAACAGGGCGGGGAAAAGAGGACGACACAGAACCAGGGGCGGGGGGCGGAGCCAACTGTTACAGAAACCCCCCCCCAAAGCGTGCCCTCCGGAGCACGCAAAACAAACAAAACCACATAACCCGAGGAAACACCGAAACGAAGGAAGGAAAACAAAACAAAAAAAAAAACTAGGACACGGCAGCAATCAAAGGGGCAGGGAAAGGAACCAGAACCCTAGACACAGGGCGGGACAGAAGTGGACAGGCTGGGGAAACGGGACTATGAGATAAACCAGGGGCAGCGGAACTCAAAAGCAGGGAAGGAAGAACAGGACCGAGACCAGGGGTTCAACAGAGGGGAGAGACACTGGGGAAACGGGACCAGGACTAGGGACCGACTGGAGGCGTGGAGCAGGACTGGGGCCAGGAACAGGGCTAGGGACTGGGGGTGCAACAGAGGCGAGTATGTGACAGATGACGGACATATGCATGGGGACAAAGTGGAAAGTGACCTGGGGAACTGACACGGGGACAGGGACGGAAAGCACACCACTCGACACAAACACACGGACGGGTATACAGACACGCACAGAGACAACGACCGGGACAGGAACCAACACAAAACCTGGGACGGAGCAGGGGACAAACGGCAAACTGGGTACAAAGTTCAAACCGCCAGTCTCAGCGACACAAAATGTCGGGTCCAGGCCCACTGGCGGGCAGTGCAGTGTCCGTTGGGACTGGAAGTGCCTGCCGACAGGCGGTGGGGACGGAGACACTGGTGACCCCTTGGGGTCACGGGGACAGACGATGCGGGCGGTGACGACCCCTTCCGATACTGGGCGTGGGAGACCCCCTCTGGGTCTCAGCAGGCGTGGGAGACCCCCTCTGGGTCTCAGCGGGCGTGGAAGACCCCCCGTGGGTCTCAGCGGACGTGGAAGACCCCCCGTGGGTCTCAGCGGACGGACGTGGAAGACCCCCTGTGGGTCTCAGCGGATGTGGAAGACCCCCCGTGGGTCTCAGTAGACGTGGAAGACCCCCCGTGGGTCTCAGTAGACGTGGAAGACACCCCGTGGGTCTCGTGCACTCGTGCAGGCCGCTCCTGGGCCTCTTGCACTCGTGCAGGCCGCTCCTGGGCCTCCCCCCCCAAAAATTTCCAGGGAGTTTTAGGCGTCACTCCTGCAAACCTGGTCTGCATCAGGCGGAGGAAGCCATCCACGGTCCAGGCTATCTCCGCCCTTTTGACCAAAATGAGGTCGGCCCACTCAAGAGCTTTACCAGCCAGTAAAGACCGCATGAATAGGACCAGAGCGGGATCCTCGGGTCGAGGGATGGCCAAGAAGTGTAGGTAAGCTCTGCACTGTAGAGC
The DNA here is from genome assembly GCA_020368025.1 of Brachyhypopomus occidentalis. Lineage (NCBI taxonomy): Eukaryota > Metazoa > Chordata > Actinopteri > Gymnotiformes > Hypopomidae > Brachyhypopomus > Brachyhypopomus occidentalis. The sequence goes on from JAGXOD010000106.1 coordinate 504,331, forward strand.
GTACCCATCTGCGTTGGTATCTTCTCCCTCATAGACGTCCGGACAACGTGTGAGGGATGGGAGCCCCTTGGGGTTACCCGTCTCATCCCTTTCTAGGACGGGTGAGAACATGTCCACCAGCTCACTGACCCTAATCTCGTCCGTGGGTGAGGGCAGACAACGGGTCTCGGGCGTCTCCTGCTGCGTCATTTTAACAGGCGGGTTATTCTGTCACGGTTGTACTAACGGGAGGTGTGACGCAGGTGCAGGAGGGCAGGGATAGAACGGGCGAAACAGAACTAAAAGTGACAAACTAAACGTAACGAGACTTTAACCGGGAAGACTGAGGTTTATTTACAGAAACGGGAGAACAGACATGAACTGACCAAATGAACTGAAAGCATAAAACTTAACGTGACAAGACTTAAACGGGGGAACCATAAGACAACTAAACAATCACATAAAAACAGACGCACGAGAATACATAACCTTTAAACTAATAGACATGCACAAGGACGCAGGGAATAAACAGAGCTACATGAACTAACGATGTTTAAACACGGAAAGGGAAGACTGGCAAAACACAGACAAGCAACATAGCGTGAACCACAGTAAAACATACGAACAGGGAAACACCGAATAACATGAACTAACGCACACAAGGGAACGAAACAGTCTAAACACAGTTACAGAAACACGGAGCAATAGCAACGTGACGGTAAGTAACAAAACATGAAATAACCATACCAAACGGACAACCATGAAACTCTCAATAACAGAAGCGGAATATACAGCCAGAGAAACCACCAGTGACAACACAACAATAACCCGCAAGGGACAAGAGACAAACAGGGAATATAAATACAAACCAAAACGAGAGACAGCTGGGAAGGATCAGGGCAGGGCGTGACAAACAGCAGGGTAGCCATGGAAACAGGGCGGGGAAAAGAGGACGACACAGAACCAGGGGCGGGGGGCGGAGCCAACTGTTACAGTTGTAAGTTTGGGCCTTCTTTCTAAAACTATTTTTTTCCACTTTTGTGAGGCCAATTGGAAAAATGCCGTTAGTTTTGTATGTGACAATAATGGGATCCATTTTTTAAGCCACAAACTAAAAATTGAAACAAACTAAGTGTAGCGGATATACTGATAATTATGAGTTATGAAACGGGGCACCACCCTGATATTTCAGGGAAATATGTATTTGATAACTGTAATAGATGAATTAATGATATATCAGTCTCATTACCAAAGGGTTGAGTTCTGAATCCGCGCAGTGACCTAATACCATCGACCAAAATATGTATTTACCACCGTAATCAGATTAATGAATAGATGTTCAAATTTATTGAATGATTAATATAATTGAAGCATTACAGGGAATAACATGTGAATGGTTTGGCTCAGTAATGTAACTAAGTCTGCATGTAAATCTACTAATCTAAAGCAAAAGAGTCAAGAATTCGTTTTTTGACTTTTGCCTATATTGGCTGTTTACTTTGTACGTTTCAGAGTGTGAAAGTGTAGAATAATAGTATAGAATAATATAGTATAGATGAGTTGATATGTTTTGGCCATGCTGAACACTGCTCTGCAGTTTTTGTTTGCTTGTTTGTTTTTATAATTTTTTTCCCGCTTGCACACATGAATCTTGACATTTATTGATATGGAAGCTTGATATGTAATAAAAAATCAGTCACATTTGATCTCAGTCCCATGTGTGTCATTTTGTTAAACCTCTTTGTAATAAACATATGTTTTATTCTTAGAATACTGTGTCTCACATTCAGTCATGGTGTGCCCTTTTTCTACCGCACACACTGCAGAGGGCCCTGTCACACATTTACACATAATCAAAGAATCACAAAATTTAATACACAAAGTGTAGAGAATTTAATTATCTTTAATCAAATAAATGCTGGTCTCCACTCAGTCACATTCTCTCACGTCTGAGTTTAGAAAGACGGAGGTGGCTCAGCTCTGTGTGTGAAGCTCTGAATTGGAGCCATGCTTCCTCTCGTCCAGAGTTAAATGGAATGTGCTACATATTCCCCATTAAACTCAAGTATTTTGTTTGTCCACACCAATTGACTGAATGTGAGACCTAAGGTCATATTTATTACAAAGAGGTTTAACAAAATCCACACCCTCTGGACATTTGCCGCCTGGTCATCCAGACGAGGGATCTACAGAAAACTACAGAAAACAAGAGGAAAGATGATGAGTATAGGCAAAAGCAAAAGACACTCTACTACAAACACTACAATTGGAGACCATGCTATAGTGGAGACTTGAACAAACACTCACTCTGAATCACCGACAAGCCTCTGCAGGATCAGACTGGCTGACACCACGTTATTAGGCTGCTTCATCCAGTAATGGCGTTCAGCAGTGGTGGCCGGGCTGTTTTTAAGGTAGTCTGCCACCATAGACTTGTCGCTGACAGTCAACCTCTTTGTGGCTGTTTCAAATGACCGCCGCGCAATCTGGCTGGTAATCTTCTCCACATTGTATCTGCAACATAGAGGTAATGCACTCATTAATTCCACATCCAACATACATATATGTATGATGTTAAAACATATATACATAAATAATAAAAGTGTATTTGAAAGAAGGCATGTTTATTTGTTTCATTTACCTTGCATGCAGCCGCGCCAGGTCATTTGATGCGTTATAAATAGGACACCCTGTCGATGAGAGGAAAAATCTCATCTCCTCATCAGGTCCATCCATGCGCTTCCTCTTCTTACCACAAAACCCTGGGCATACCTCAGTGTAGTAGGTGTCGAACCACTGTGGAAACAGTAAAGCAATTAATGTCATATCAAATGGCAGGACACATTCACATAATTAAAAATATTAACAGGATTAAATCTGTGCTGATCATCTTACCATCTCCTCCTCCTGGGACAGCGCAAAGGTGGCAACCTGTGTGGCGGCGGCCTTATGCTCCTTGACACCCACCACAACGTGGCCACCTTGCCCAGAAACACTCCTCCGCTGCATCCATTCATTTACCTACAAGACAAGGGAAAGATTCTTAGTCAAGCATGAGGCTAATAAAAATACTAATGAGACAAATATAAAAAAAAGGTCCGTGTTTTTTATGCTAGCACTTACAGTCAGGTGCTCAACTACACCAGGTCGCAGAAGGTGGCGCAGAATCAGCACAGCCTCCAGGTAATACAGCACAAGCAGCAATTGTAGACTTGTTGGTTCCTTTGATACAGCAGGCGCGGACAGCATCCCAATGACAGCTAAGAAGTCAGCCTTGGCTGCCTCCAACACAGCCACGCACTTCCCAAGAGGGACGCAACCCTCGCTGAGAACTTCATAGCTGTGGAAAGAAAAAAGGTGCACTTTATGTACGATTCACTTACATCATTACATTCTTACTACAGCATAAGTTCTGTACATATAGACTGGGTGTGGAATAAAGATGCTAACCGTTTCCTTGTCACCTCCTTGCTCACTTGCTTCTGGGTAGACGCTTGGATGTGTCCAATGAACAGGAGGTAGTTCTTACAGTCCTGATGAAGCTCCTTGTCTGAGAACATCAAATCTGTGAATCTCACATGGAAGTTCAAGAACCTGAAATGAAACAGGATGAGAAATGAGTGACTAGGATAATAACAATCAGCCCATGTGATAACAAAAGCCCTGCATTGCAGCATAAACTACCAGTAGGAACAACACACTGCTTACCGTTTGACGCTCTTTATGTAGTTCTGCACGGTCTGCATACACAGACCGGCCCCTGAGAGGTCAGCGAAGTACTGTCGCGTCCTCTCTGGCTTTCTCACAAACAGCAGGTTGGGCTCCCTGTTGTCCATGTATCACGAATCACGGCAAGTGAGGTGTTAATCTTTTCAGCTTTGAATGAGCTATTGGCTAGAACAGCTATCAATCACTTTGAAGGCGTCAGCTTGTCGCTTTTGCAGTTACTGGATAGCCCCCCCCCCTCCCTCCCCCCTTTACACCTCGCCAGGCAGAGGTGTGAAAGGCTGTCATTCAAAACCACCACCACCCTCCAGACCAATAAAAAGTACGCAATTCAAAAGTAAACAGATGTAGCTTTGCAATTGGAGAGCAGACTACTTAAAACGACGATCCGACTTCACTGATAGGTCGATAATTTTTTGTTGTTCTCAGCAAAGGAAAGGATTACGTGTTTGTATAAGATGTCGTGAGCAAGCAAATAAAGGTATTTACCAACATTCCGTTCGCTGTTTGAAAGTGTGATACTGATGCTTTGATAGTAAATGAATTTTAGATGACAAAACATGAAGTCATCTTACTTCGTAGACTTTTTAAAAGGACAATTTAAAGGGTGAGTCAAGTTGCACGTGTAAACCACATGGTGAAAACACGTTGTGTTCAGAACGGGATTTCTCGCGAACAGTTGCATGTAGATAGTTTAAAATCGGTATGCAGTAAGTTATACTAGTTCTAAAAAATAAATTTAGTGTTTTTAGTAAGAACTTTCGATATTATTAGTTATTTTTATGCGGAAAACTGATAAATATTCCATAGAAAAAAAAAGGATTTCAATACATTATTCTTACAAATACTCTTACTGTTTCATTTCTTATTAGTAATAGTTGCATTAAAATATTCTACAGAAAACAAAAGGATTTCAATACATATTACATACTCTTCTGTTTCATTTCTAGTTGTGAAGGTCAGTTTCGGTGCACTGTCTGCGATCTCTCACAGTCAGTGACGCCTGGATTCAGTTAGGTTTTGTGAGATAAACCTGTAGCAAAGACACAGGATGTTCTGTTCTAGAAGATAAGGTAGTTACTTGCAAAATATGAACTAAGGTCTTTACTTGCAACATGTACAGGATAGGACAAACTTAGAAGATTGGCAAAACAAACTGTAGAATGTGCAAAATAATTTCATGTTTGGTATTAGAAGAAGATTGGACACAGGCTCCTGTTCTGGGTGGAGTGACAAAGATATAAGTGACAGTTCAGACTGTTAGTTTTGAGATCTTACCACCTGCTAGAGGAGCACACTGCGTTGTGTTGTGAGATCTCCCAAGATATCTTGATTTAATAAAAGGTTAATAGGCATAAGACTGGTACTGGTATTTATTCTCTTGTGCATCAACGAAGGCGCAGCGCAGGAGAAGCTCAGAGCGCAACAGTAGTTCGTGCTACAACAAGCTAGCTAGCAATTCTCACGAGGGATTCAGGGTGTTCTGAAAATCTGTGCTACCAATCGAGCTGTGCTAGCTATAGCTACTGCGCATGCTATTTCACGTCAGTGTTTCGTGCACGCCCACAGTGCCAATGGCTTCGGTGCATGCGTCACTTCCTCGTTTGGTGTAAGGATGGTATGATATTTCCGGTTGGTATGCGGAAGTGCCGGGCTTATGGCAGACTCTATGAAGTTCACAAGGTGCCTCTTGGAGTTATCAAAGTTTACCGTTAACGATGTGCGTCGTATCGTCAGAGCATCAAATACAACACCACAGAGTAAACTTGAAAAGGGTTTCAAGTTAACGTTTCATCCTACCTCTGCAGTTTTGAAGGAAAGACGCTAGCTAGCCTGAGGTGGCAGTCTTATGACGGGACTGTTGTTTTTAGTAACGTACCAGACCTTCCTGGTACTAGAAATGCCTTTTTTAAAAAAGGAGCTTGTATTTCTGATGGAAATATCAGGCAAAAATAAGACTAATGAGATAACAGTGAGGGCTCACTGCTATTATGAAGAAAACAGATACGCCACAACACCTTAGAGACAACTGGTTAAAATGTTCATTGCCACGCTCAAAGTTCTGTTGAACAAGTTCAAGTTAGTTCATCACAAGTTCTACCCTCTACCCTTGCTCTTACTTCACGCAAGCTTTGATAACCATAGGCATCGGTTTTCAAAGCTTACATTGGTAGCTAAATGCAGAGTAGCTGAGTGGGAATCATTAGCAGTCTTTTTTGGTCTATAGAAAACAAATGGGAGTTTGTTTTACAGTTTGAGTTATTGTTATCAACCTCTATGGCTCAAATGCAGAATATAGTCCACCTCAGCTATTCTTCAAACTGCATGTTCTGACTCAAATCTGTCCTTTCATCTTAACTTCTTTATTAATATCAACAGTTAGACCTATTAACATATATAACATATAACATGTAGGCCTGTTTCACTCCATATGTGTAAGCATTTCATCAGGAGTGAAAATGAAGTTTAAATTTAAATGTTTAGTTCATAGTTGCTCAGTGAACTAGTAGATTTGAATTTAGTAGTCCATGCATAACATTGTAGAAGAGAAAGACAGTATAGTCAAGTGGTATAAGAGTGTTTTGTGGTGTTTTGTAAGTTTTGTTATCAACATGACAGGACAGAAATTGCTCCTATTGACATTGCGGAAGTCTTCTTTTCAAGATATTAATTTTTGTCTCTGTGTATTTCAGATGACATTACAGTGCCTTGCGAAAGTATTCGTCCGCCTTGTACTTTTCAAACTTTTGCCACATTTCAGGCTTCAAACAAAGATATAAAATTTTAGTGTCTTGTTTTTGACTAGACAGCCCGAAATGGACCATTATTTCAACAACATAGAGCAAATCATAAAGTCGAGGAAGACCTCATCAAAGATCCTTTTCAAGCTGCAAGATGTCCTGGACCTCAGACAGGTAAAATTAAATCAAATCAAAACTTATATAGCGCTTTTTACAACAGTTGTTGTCACAAAGCAGCTTTACAAGTGTCCGAGTCCAGGCCGCCAGTGAGCAAGCCAAGGGCGACAGTGGCAAAGAAAAACTCCCTAGGAGCATAAGGATGAAACCTTGAGAGGAACCAAGACTCAGTGGGGGAGCCCATCCTCTTCTGGCTGACGCTGGTCACCATGACAACAGTAATTAAAAAGATATGTAAACACAAGTGATGGTCTTTTATATACATGTTTTCTATGTAATTCTTATTCTTAAGAGTCCTAGACTTCCTGATGGTCAGTAATAGTCCAGGGCCGTGGAGATGCAGCTGTAGTAGGGGAGGATTCGGGGGGGTGAGAGGGGCCAGTGCAGTGTGTTGATCCTTCATCCATAGCTGGTTTGGCAGGAGGTGGCAGGCCCAGGGTGGATAACAGGAAAGGCTCGTCTCTCCTTGTCTCTGTATTTCTCGGGCAGCCATTGGGAAAAGAAAAGAGGGACAATTAGCTCTGTATGGGATATGTTGGACAAAGGAAATTTAAACATTTCTGGAGAAAAAATGGGGAAAAATCAAATAGGACATCAGAGTCATTCAGGGAACAAGCAATAAAGAATTACACAAATAACATAGAGGCCCCACAGCTCCCCCCTCCCTTTTTAGGGTGTCTATACTATTTGAACCTGAATCCTTCTACTGGAACCTGAACATAGGCAATTGCACCTGTGCTCTCCACAGACATGAAGGGCTTCAGTGTCCCACTGTCATCCACCATCCAACTCCTTCTGATCTCTAACACTAAGTAATACAAGGTCTTAAGAAATAGGCCTATACACTGAACCATTAAAGTAACAGACTTTGAAAATGAAAGAAAAATGTATAAAAAATGAGTATTTCATCAACTCTGAAAAGTCTGATTAACTCTGTCTGATATCTTTGAGTCAGAGAAACAGAAGTCTTTACACATGTGGTACATATAGAAATTCAGGTTGCATTTCAATTATCATCATTTTGTCTATATTGTTTATCTACTTTAAATATGCACTAAGTGGTATCACAGCTGGATTATGGATTATTAATTTGTTGTAGTTCTCTCTCTTGTGTCTAAATGTCCTTTGTTTTGTTCCTGACTTTTCTCCAGTTTCACCAGTCAGTCCAGTAAAGGTGAAACTTCATGATGCTGCTACTCTCCCCTGCAGTCAGACATATTCTGGTCTGGTCACATGGACTGTGGTCCATAAACCACATGATTGTATGTAAGTGTTTTAATGCTTGATTAGGTTTATTCGAACCTGTTTACACACAAACTTAGTCCATTTAGACACTTCATTTGTAAAATATTTGTTGTTTTTCTAGCTGCTTCTCCCCAGCTGTAAATGGCAACACACATGTCCTTCCTGGAGCATCTCCAGCACACACATATACCGACCTTTCACACACACAACATGTTTCCAAGTTATAAATTATATCACGGAGACCCCCAACACCAATCCAATAACCCGAGATACTTAAACTCCTCCACTTGAGGCAAGGACTCACTCCCGACCCAGAGGGCACTCCACCCTTGTCCGACTGAGTACCATGGTCTCAGTTTTGGAGGTGCTGATTCTCATCCCAGCCAGCTCGCACTCGGCGGCAAACTGATCCAGCGAGAGCTGGAGGTCTCGGCCCGAGGATGCCAACAGGACCACATCATCTGCGAAGAGAAGGCGTGGAATCCTGAGGCCACCAAACCGAACCCCCCTCCACCACTTGGCTACGCCGAAATTCTGTTCATAACTTTTATGGACAGAATCGGTGACAAAGGGCAGCCTTGGCGGAGTCCAACTCCCACCGGAACCAGTCTGACTTACTGCCGGCCATGCGAACCAAACTCCTGCTCCGTTTGTACAGGGACTGGATAGCCCGTAGCAACGGGCCACGTACCCTATACTCCCGCAGCACCCCCAGAGGAATCCCCGAGGGACACGGTCGAATGCCTTTCCAAATCCACAAAGCACATGTGGACTGGTTGGGCAAACTCCCATGCACCCTCTAGGACCCTCGCAAAGGGTGAAAA